>JAGFPH010001602.1:36160-58527 GCA_018207615.1 Philaenus spumarius | reverse complement strand
TTGAATCTAGGATTAAAAAACTTGTTACTCCTGGTTTTGACCATGTTTAAATGTTACTTACGTTATGCACCGAAGATTTTTTTACTAATAATTTACACTAAGTTTAAAGAAGCAATCGAGATTTTGGATGCGTTGTAAATCAATTTTGTTTTGATTGTGTTGGTGCGGATGGTTATATTTTTCTAATTATTTTTAGAAACAGTTACCAATACAAACCAAATAAATATGTAATCAAAGAGTAAAATATTGATTTATTACTTAAATTTAATTACAATATATTAATAATTTCAAATCTTGTTAAGTATTTTATAAGTGTTGTGTTATGAATTATAGTTATAATATGTTGGGTATGTTTCACAAAGAGAATTTGTATTTTGAGGATTTGAATTAAAATAATTGTTTTGACTGATAATTATTTGATTATTGTTTTTGTAGTTAATAACAAGACCCTTTTTTTTATGTTATACGCATGGAACAAACATAAATTGGATTATAGTATCCTATACTCTAATACGAGCAATGTCTGTTTGTGTGTTTGTATGTACGAGCAATCCTCGAGATCCAGCGGAAGGATTTTGTTGAAAGTTTTGGATTAGAGGATTTTGGGTCTAAAAAATCGATTGGTGAAAACCACTACCTCAGGAAAACTCGTATTTTTCTAAACAACTCATTTGAAAATGTTTAACATTGGGCTTATGGAGTTTAAAATCATTACATATGTTTATTGACTATAATAATAACAGTAATCAGCTGTTTCCTATAATATTTCCATTATCAGCTGATTTCAACACCAAACGTAACCAAAACATAATTTTTGTGCTGTTATTAACCGTGCTAAAACCCTTTTCACCAGTTTCTGCATTCTTTATATTTCTATAAAGATAATATAAATTATCTAAAGATTATAATTATTATTTGTTATTTCTAAAATACATAAACAAATTCAGTATGTGATTCGTATTTGCATACATTTTCCTAAAAAAAAGTACTGAGCGATGCTCGGTCGCCCAGGAACTAATAATAATAGTGTTATCCTTTGAAAAGTTAAGTTGATATGAGACAAAAAATATTTACTCACCTAGTGATATAACAGGCATTGGATGACCTCATTGATAAAGGCAAACAACCAGTTTCACCATTATTGATCAAATACATTGCATTATCTAGTAGTGGTTAGTCCATGTTTTTGTTCATACTGCTATTTTAGCTGTATTAAGGTTATAATTTTCTAAATTTCAGGTATTAAAGTTAAATAAACTTACTTAAAACAACTTAGCCAGTTTCAAACATAAAGGTTCTGAAGCAGGATTCCCCCTGAAGTAAGGTCGCAGCCCCTCCCTTACTGGTCACCCGACCACTCCACTCTGGCCAAGATTTTAGATTTGGATAATGCCTATATAATCCTTCTAGCTTCCTTGTCGACACCTCCAACAAAACAACCGCTGCTTCTGTATAGCAGTTGTCTGGTTCCGCGTTGACGACCTGTTACGCAACCGAGTTTACATTTCCAAATCCATATTATGCTTCCTGGTCTACCTTGCATAATTCAATACCTTTACATCAAATATATTAACTCTATAATTTTAATATAACTAAACCTACCTTTGACTAATCATAACAGGTTTCAACAGTTTGGGAAATTGGTCTACTCTCGAAGGCACTGAACAGGTGCCTGTGCGTACGAAATTCGCTTCGCTCGCAGCGTAAAAACTCGGCCGTTGAGTCTCGGACCAGAAGTTGCTCCCACAAGGATTCGAACGGGGTACTTTTATCGAATTTTATTTCTTGGTCGATTTTGGGGGAACCAAGCGAGCTATAAAGTTGTGTAAAAAACCAAACGTACAGATTAATATCCTACATTTATCTCAAAAAAAGTTACTTTCGTTTGTTGGATTTTTTGGCTAACGAACTCGTTCAAGCGACTTAGACAAGCAATGTGTGTGTACCAAATCGGACTTAAAATGTGGTTGTGAGAGTGGTATATGCGAACACGTATCCATAGCCTACATATACAACATGTTTTAACACATCGTGTTCTGGGAACCATGATCAGTGCTCATTTACTACTCCCGACCTTTGGTCTTACCTTAAGGGTCACTGCAATGGCTAATCTTTGCTTTGGAAATTCGCTAATAAAACCTATTCATATGAGACCTCACACGACAGTATCATATAAATTATTAACTTTTACTTTCTCACTACACTAGAGTATAGAGAAAGTATAGTGATCACCAAAAAAAATTGAAGTTGAGATTTTTGTGGAATATCCATTTTGGAACACCCTGAGTTCAAAAAAGTGGTTTTTACTAAATGTCTGTCTGTATGTGTACAAAGCTAGAGCGAAAACTATTCGATCGATTTCAAACAAATTTGCTCCAAACATGTCAAGCAGGCCTGTATAGATGCACGAAAAACGGTTTTGAAAAACAACCCCCATTTTGGCAAAAAAACCCCGAAAAATCAGTTATTATTTTTTTATAAAAAATGTCTTTAACGATTTTGATAAAATTTGGCTTATTTGTAGCCTTTAATGTATGCTACCATGTGCAAAAAACAGCACCTTTATAAAAATTCTCCTGTAGCTAATAATAATAACTGATTTTTGGGGGTTTTTGGCCATAAAGTTAGTTGTTTTTCAAAAAAATGTTTAAACCTTTGTTCGAAATCAATCGAATAGTTTTATCTCTAGCTAATAATATTTATTAGTTAATCTCCTAGTTTAAAATCACCTCTCTTACCCCTCCTACAATAATGAAGTCACTGTGAATCTGTGACATGCTTGTGAGAAACTATGTGCCAGTTTCTGGTACCGTTTATTTGGTAACAAATTGTGTGTCCCTTAAAATATGTTGTAGTTTTTATTTTTTAGGTTACCCAAGCTCTAAAGAATTTAAATTTCAGCTTGATAGATTTGCCATTTTCTGAGAGATTGAACTGTGAAAGATCAACAAGCAATCTTACAAAAATGAACTGAAGCTAGTAGCATTGCACCAATGTCAGTGTTTCCCAACAAATATATTGAAAACTGACCGGCCTATATAATTTCTAACAGTGCTTCATATTATGGTGTAGGATTACTTGTGGTTTCATTAGATGACAGTTAGTACAGCCTATCAAATTAGCAGTAACGTAACCACAATGAAATTTGCCATCATAATGATGACTGACAAACTTTTAATGTTTGTAGCAAGTAAAAAGTGTTAATATGTGCAACTTTTTAGCAGAATTAAAAAAAAATAAAATAAGAGATATTACACTCGACCCAACTTGAAAACGGTTGATCGGAGGAGGGTAGGACTTTGTTTCTTTACGTTTCAGAACTGTTTTATTCAAGGATTGATAAGTGGTAGTACATATGCTTAAAAATTTGCTGTGAATGGGTCCTAGTAGGATTCTTCAGGTATGCTTTTTTGTTTGTTTTTCAATCTGATTCAAAATGGCGGAGTTAGACTGTTTAATCATTTTTGGGAAGGGATTTGACTAATATATAAGCCTGAGTACAATTGGTGAGTTAAGCCAATTAAATTTACTACAATCCTGCGGGTATTTTAGGTACAGTTCCCGGAACAAGGAACAAATTCATAGCAACCTCCCAGTTACTATACTCGATTTCACATTCTCCGTGCAGTACAGGTCTTACGGGAGATAGTCATACCTACTACCATTACTGGGAACATCACGTTTGTTATCATGTGGTTGCATCAATTGTCCGAGAGTTGTGTGGGAGTTGATGTTTTTTGGAGTATCACTGAGACTGTCGTTTGGATAACATGGCTTATGTGCGTTCCGTACTGCACGGTGATCGTGAAATATTCCCATAAGAAAATTCGGCTAAAGTAATGCTGCTTTCGCTTTTTTTTAAATTTTTAATAAGAATGTTTCATAAACCTACAAAAATGTATAGGCAAGTAAAATCTTTGCTTGTAACAAGATTAAACTGGACAAAATAGGCGTGGAGAAGAAATAAATAATAATAACGGAATACTTTAGTATACATTTAATTTACTTTTTAAACTTGTGTACACAAATTCTCACATTCTGGATTGCTTTTTATAACTAAGTAATATTAGTATAAAATTTATATTTAAAAGCACACAGGTTTAATTTATACAACAATAAGAAACAAAAATTGGTTGGCCTGTCCCACTATATTTGTATAGTACATAATATAAATTATTTTAATTGACTGAAGAAGTATCACAGACGGTTATAATATTCTTTCTGGGTAAGCTAAGATGGAAGTCCTTTTCTCCAAGCTGGTTGTCCTCTAAACAGAAAAGAAAGTCTATCATAATATTTCAGAATAGCCGGGTACACTGAAAGCAAATTTGTAGTTTATGTGCTGACCAGTATTCTAGTTTCTTTCTTTTCTATTCTATTGTAGGAATGTTACTGAGAAACGATAGGTTATTTCGAAAAAATATATATTACATTTTTCATTAATCACAGTGTGATGGAAAGTATCGTTTATCACACGGGCCAAAAGTGACTTCTCGAGCCTCGCTCATTTTCCGATTTCGGCTTCCCCTCGGTCGTTAAACTTGAGCTCGTATCGAAAAGCGTCACTTTCGGTCCTAGTGATGAAATATACTATTGTACAGTTAAAACCTTTATGTGCTGCTCAATGGAGGTGTAGCACCGCAAAACATTTTATTTAACAAAAAAAATCTTTTAAAGAACAAGATTAAGAAATTTAACTAGAGAAATAAAACTCCAAATTATTGCATGTGTATTGAGAAAAGTTTTTTTATAAAATGAAAAGGATTTTATAATATTTTGAAATACTAAATAATATAAATTGGTTTAATCTTTAAAATTTCCTTTGATAATTTATATTTCAATTACCGGTAATTTACCTTCTTTGAAATACTTATATGTTCTTATAATATCTTATCATAAAGAATAAATACTCACTTTCTTTAAATAATAACAATAAAAAATCTTTAATTATTCAATAATTGTAATTAACAATTTATATTTGAAATATTGTCTGTAATCCCTTCACTGAGTGTTCATATAGTTTATATGGGATTATCAGTTAAGAATTATTATTTGTAGGCTAATTGGATTTACAATTCTACAACAAAGTTCAATTAGTCTCTCACATAATTACAAACTCTTTAAACAAATAAATTATATATAGCTTGCTCAGATATTACTAATGTTATAATTAATTATTAATTTGATCTCGGGCTAGGGGTTTCGGCCGGATCCATCCACATTTATTTAAATATTAAGGTTAGTTATAAATTATATATATCTTAGAATAATTATTACTTATTTAAATTTAATGAAAACATAGAATAATGATGATGATTTTAGAAAGAAAGTTCGAAAGTCTTAATATTAATTGTTCGTTGCACAAAATTTTCACTCTAGGCCTAAAGGTTTTTATGTGAATTTGGTTTCTTTGAATAAGGTTATAAAGTCAGATATGTTTGTATTAAAATGGTCTTATCTCACCCAAATTTGTTGTCTTGATTCTCATAAGGATTTTTACTGTTTTGGTATTTCACTGCAAGATATAGCATAGATATTCGGCACAAAATATGTACGTCGATACTGTTCAATGGTTATTTCTGCACTAAAATTAAATTGTACCTTTTTTTAGACCATTGTTCTCTACGGGGTTCACATAAAAAAATCTCGTCACCAAAATCTCTGTCCCAGCTGATTTTACATATGTTTAAAATGGATACAATATCTGATGATTGAACATGGTTTATGATATGATACTTACATTATTATTATTTTTTGTTGTTGTATATTTTATTTTATTCTATCTAATTATACTTTAGTTTTAAATTATTTTTTAAGAAACAAACTCTTATTTTATGCCTCAATTATTAATTTGAATGTAGCGGCTCGTAATGTTGTCGGCCAATCAGAAGTATGCTGGAGGCGGGGCTATTTTCGTGTGTCGTTGAATTAGCGAAATTTCGTAGATCCGTCCTCTTTACATGCTTCGCGTTTAAATAAATGAATTTTTATTAAAATTGTGAAATGTACGTTTGAAAGACAATTTAGTTCTACAGCCCCACAAGATGTATCAATATTTTGGATAATTTACTTTCATGTTTTATTCGTGTCGAATCGGTTGGGTTGTAGGCCTAATGTTGATTTTCTTATCCAGTGTTGTGTATGTCACTTATTTCTTTAGTTATTTCTTTAATGGTTTTGGTTTGTGTTTCGGGGCTTTTGTGATTAATGGTAAACATATTATAGTTCCTATAGGCCAGATTTTCTTTTATCAATTTTCTTTTTTCACATGGGACTTTATAATATTCTTATATTTCTAATGCTAAATTGAGTTGTCGAGTTTCGTGGATATCGCGTTGGCGCTCTGGATTTCGTGTAGGCCGAGATTAATTTAATTAATAATTTACAACATAAATACTGAACTGTTTCAAAAACACTAAACACTTGTGCTCAATTGTACAACATGCTGACCTGAGGCCGAACGCACGAAGCAAGAATTAATTAAATATGTACACGCGTAAAATTTGGCTGGTTTATTTTTCAATTTAGAGCCAGTTTGTGATCCTAGATAAAAACGTTGAAGCCTAGAAACGGAGTACATCTTCACTTAAACAATCGATACTTCCAAATGTGGGACCTTGAGTATATACAACGGTCGAGTTGATTTCGTCTGTTCTTCTTCGGGATCTACTCTCTCTGTCTTTTGAATCCACACTTGCGTCGGCTTTAACAGTCTTTCCGGATCCCTTTCGGCCTGCACCGAACTTTTCACCGACACTTCGTCTTCCGACTTCAATGATGTCCTGCGAGCTTTTATGCGTTCCGTGAACTTCCTGTCTTCAAGCCTGAAGCAAAACACTTTCAGTTATAAAATGCAATTAGGATTATTACATGGTTCTCTACCAAACCATCGTACATTAAATTCTCTCCTTCCAGGAATCGACTAGCTATTGCTCATGTGAAAAGACAACTAAATTAAATCTTTTCTCGTTTCTGTTTAATCTATGTCGGTTGATTTCTGCCTTTCCTATGAATCTACTGCAGTTAGTTTAACCCTTTGACCGCCATGCCGTTTCTACTAGGACGCTCCGAATACTGCCAAGGTCGACTAAGCGAGACATTGTACTGAGCGCCAAGCCACTGTCGTGTGGGATTTTCTAATACCGCCAAGCCTATTTTTGGTATTTTGACGGATGTTTACATAAACCATTGTAGCTTAGCATCAAAGCTAGAATAATGCTTTTGGTCTCGTTTTGTTTGGAATTAAAAGTACTACAACTAAATTTACAAAAAAATGGTATTAATTCCACTTTTACATGTGTACTATAACTGAAAAAGTAAAGAAAAACTAATATTTGTATACAATTTTTAAGTTTAGAGCCTAATAACCATGTAAAAAAAATATTTTTTCTCTAACCTTATATATTATGTTATTCCCTATTTTATTGAAAATAACTCCCGAAAATTTAAACAAAAAATATTAAAATTTAATATATTTATTTGCGTTTTTTTTACGCAAAGCCCCGTTTTTTTTTTTTGGAGTAGAGCCCTTCTTAGAGGATCACTCATTGCTATTGTTGTAAGAAACAAGATTCACAGCTCTGAACTCACTAAACACTTACACAAAATGTGTCTCACTTTAGTGTAATAACAGAAATAATATGACAAAAACATTCAACAATCATAGAACGACTCAGTAAAACTAGCGGGAAAGTATACAGCCTATTTTCGGTATTTTATACGGTACATAAATATTTTATAAATAAATATGGATCCACAATCACAATACACATCCGGTAGATTTTCCCCCGTTCATTTATTATGTAATTGACATTTAGTACCAATATATATTTTTTTTCCTTACACAATAAAAAATGTACCGTATTTATTTATACATGCATTTATTTTGACCAGCTATACAAACTTTTAAAATAGTCGTAAACTAAAAATATGTTGTTACAATATGAAAGGCCAAATCTTATCCTCTTTATAAGTTTAGAAAACATACAGGTTTAGGTAATACAAGTGACTAAATAAACAAAATACTAAAAGCCGATTATAACGGTCGTGGCGCTGTTAAGACAAACTGCCGGAGCCGATCACGTCGGCCTACGGCGGTATTCAGACAGCGTTGTTCATAAAATGGTGCAACTAGCGATTCAAGAAAACAATTGAAAGTGCAAAACAAAGTCACTGATTTTGTTAAATGGAATTTTAACTGTGTACTTCTAAAGGGCAGTTATTACATTTCATCCCTTCGACTGAAGTAATCAAATTGCAAATAGTTTTGTTTATCCCTTAAAAATAATATTACACAATTTTAGCTTTTCAGCTTGTAGGAAGTTAGTTCAATTTATATTTATTGTGTAGGGGTAGCAACCCCATTTCAACCCCTTCCAATTGTGAACCTAAACCATCCAGGGACCCACTCAAACACACACAAAAATTTCATAAAAATTGGTCCAGCCATTTAGGAGGAGTTCAATGACGTACACACGTACAGAAGAATTATATATATAAAGATGGGCATGTCTAAACATGACTAGATTCGGAACCATCAAATCGGTACTCTCCTGTGGGTGATTTGTCAAAGGCTAATTTTTGGGATGGTGGCTACTTGGAAGCAACATCCAAACAAAACCTTTATAACAACTTTATCCGGCATCATACGCACCCATAAATTAGGCTGTCATAGGTGATTTGCTAATATTATATTTTGTTTTGTTTTTAATTCCATACCGTAAAGAAGTATGCTATCTCAGGACTGCCAAACTTCAGTTTCGGTTATATTAACAAACTGTTGATTAATATTTGTAGGCCTACCTATATCAAACCATATAACATTTTTTTTCACAGCTTCTCAGACTAAAGTTGGTATCCTAGAATCTATTAAGTCTAAATTTAAAAATAAATTTCTAAAAATAAACATATCGACAGACAATAACTAGGCGTTTCAAAAAAAAAAAGAAAGAAAGAAAGAAAGGAAAGAAGATTATTTCATTTGTATTTGCTATCATCTTGTATAGTTTTAATGTTAAATAAACGGCACATACTTTCTCACAAACATATTTAAATTACTAAACAGATTCATTGTGACTTCATAATTGTAGGTCGGGTAGGAGAGGTGATTTAAGTAGGAGATTAACTAATAAATATTATTATTATTATTATCTAGAGAGAAAATTATTCGATCGATTTCGAACAAATTTGCACCAAACACGTCAATTAGGGCTGTATTGATGCACGAAAAAAGGTTTTGAACAATATTGATAAACAATCCCCTTTATGGCCAAAAAATCCCCCAAAATCAGTTATTATTATTAGCTAAACGAGAATTTTTAGAAAGATGCGGTTTTTTGCATATGGTAGGGTACATTAAAGGCTACAAATAAGCCAAATTTTATCAAAATCTTTAGAGCCGTTTTTTTATAAAAAAAAAATAATAACTGATTTTTTGGGAGGTTTTTTGCCAAAAAGGGGGTTGTTTCTCAAAACCGTTTTTCGTGCATCTATACAGGCCTACTAGACATGTCTGGTGCAAATTTGTTTTAAATCGATCGAATAGGTTTGCTCTAGCTTTGTAGGCCTATACATACAGACACACATTTTGTAAAAACCACTTTTTTGGATTCAGGGGGTCCCAAAACGGATATTTCCACCAAAATCTCAACATCGATCTTTTTTGCGATCACTATACTTTCTCTATACTATAGTATAGTGAGAAAGTAAAACCATAATTTGAGTGTATAACAATACCTAAACAGTTTCAGCATCTTGTTGGCTTCCAACGCTTTCTGGTGCGCTTCTTCCATCTCTTGCTGTTTACGAGCGGCAGCCAAGGATAATTCACAGTTGCGTTTTTCTTCTTTAAACTTGTTTAGATGTGCTCTCTGCTGTTCCTAAACAGTAGCCAATTTTGTTGTTAATTTAAAGAAACTCTGAAATAATCATAAGGATTCCAAATAAATAACGCAATATGAATAATTGTAGACAAATTATCTGATGGACAGTGTCTAGTTTTAATTGTAATAAAATATTTGTTGAAAACCGTGGAATATAAATTATTATAAAATATGGACTGCCACAAGGAAGTGTCATGGGGCCTTTATTGTACATTTTATACCAAAAATGTGACGTGGTTATTATAAGAGAAGCAGCAATTGCAGACAGTACTGATGTATTAAGCTAAGGGAGAACAGTGCAACAAGCTTCGTAAGATACTATGGACAGAATAAATAACTTCACCAGTTGAAATGTAAAAATTACTTTACCAAATACTGTAAAATATTTGGGTATGAATAGAACGAACATGTTAAAATAAAGATCAGAGCTAGACATCACATTTAGAGAAATGCTTGATATGAGGCATTCTGAATTGAACTGAATTATGAGCAGTTAATAAACAGGTGTCTAAAAAATTTAGCCCCAAATTTCACCATGCTTTTCTGTTCAAATTTTGTGTGCACATTTGTTACGTAACGTTTTACCCTTGTAAAAAAACCAGAACATTCTTTTGTATACCTTAAAAATGGTGCCCATTTAAAATTTGTAATGTAAAATATACCTAAAACCGCTAACTTTAAAAAAATTACTAAACAAAAAAAAATTAATTTTTTAATAACAAACAAAACGGGTTTTTAATGTTTCCCATAGCTCAAAAAATAATTACACCAAATTTGAGGTGACCTTTTCTATTTCCAAAGGTATTAAGTGTTTAGTTACGAAAACAAAATGGTGGATTATTCGAAAACTAAGCCTATGTTTTTGGGAACCTTTTTTTTATTTTCACCTGTTGTGGAACTTTTTTGAACTGATTAATTAGAGACTAAAATTTTACGTACAGGTGTCTCCAATGATAGTTTACCCATCACAAAGAGACTTTTAGTTATTATACACAAAGTATTTGATGGACAAGTGACTAGTTGTAATTATTATATTTGTTTTACTATAAAGAAAAACTAAACTATTATTTGTAAAACAATCACAAGTATCAAAATAAATACCATTATTTTTTTCTTTTCCTCTTCTTCTTTCAGTTTTAATATTTGTTTTATTTTAATTTCTTCCAATTCTTTATCTTTCCTCTGCTGTTGTTCAGTCTGTGTATGTGAAAACAGAAAACAAAAACAAATATTTGAATTTATAATGCATTTTGGATTAAAATATTTTACACGCATACAGTTAGGAAAATTGTAACCATTTAAAGAATAAACAGTTGGGCCAGATAAAATCAACACCAAGAAATAGAAAAAAAAGGATATATTATATACTACCTATCATAATTTACTTAAATTGTTTTTTGTTTAGGGCCTACAGAGTAATAAATTGTCAACAGTTTTGCAATGTTATTTTAAAGCCCCTGGTTGAAATCGTATAAGATGCCAATCAATAATAAACACACTCAATGTTTAAAAAAAAATACTATACAGTATAGCGCTTTATAATAATTTGAAAACGCAGCTGAACCGCTGACGTGAGTTAAGCAAATTTCCAAAATTAAGTTTATAGGCCTATGTTTTAGGGTTTCAACCAACAATTTGGGAAATAGGTCTATTCACGACGGTGCTGAATAGCTGTGAAATGATTCACACGCCATTCCGCATATTTGGAGTATTTTCAATACACAAAGCATTGAGTGCTTCGCACGCCAACCCCGCGGTAAAATCCACCACATGGTTTTGAACCGGGGGGTACTTTTACGGTATTTTATGTTTTAATCGATTTTGGGGGAACCAAGCGAGCTATAAGGTTGCGTAAAAAAACAAAATGTGCAGAATAACATGCTACATTTATATTTGTAGAAAAACCTTTTTTTAAATTTATTCTCGAAGGAAAAATCTCAAAAAATAGTTACTTCCTGTCAAGAAGCGTGCTTGTGGTTGTTGGATTTTTTTGGCTAAAGAACTCGTCCAAGCGACGTAGACAACCAACATGTGTACCAAATTTGAACCAAATCGGAACTAAACTGCGGCCGCTAGAGTGCGAATACATATATATATATATATATGATTTTTAATGACACCCCAAAACGTGTTCTGGTTACCATGATCTGTGCTCATTTGCTACTCCTTCGGTCTTACCATAAGGGCCACTACAATAGCTCATTTTTCTTCTGGAAATTCACTAAAAACGCTAACAAACACACAAGGTGTATCAAAAAGGACTTTACAACTCTGTGCAAATTTATTCATAAGATTTACAGACTTAATCTTGGTGTCATGTTGAAGGAAAATAGATCAAGTTTTGACTCATAGCTTATGCTAGTACAGAATCGTAGCACCGTAAGTGCTAGCGGGAGTAAAGATGGCTGCCTTTACCAATCCCTAGCGTGCTCGCTGTGTGTTTTGGTTTAAACAGTACAAGTCTGTGATTAGTGTGCAACAAAATTTTACGTACAGAGTATGGTAAAGATCCTCCCAGTAGGCCTACTGTTTATCAGTGGCATAAGTGTTATATTGAATCTGTATGTTCGGTAAGCCACAACAAATCCTCAGGTCATCCCCGAATGTCTGACGGCGTTGTAGAGCAAGTGGGAAAAAGCTTTTTGAACAGTCCTACCAAATCAACCCGGCGTGTTTCGCAACAGCTGAACGTCCCACATATGACTGTTTGGAGTGTGTTGAGAAAACAATTGCATCTCAAACCATACAAGTTACACAAGGTGCAAGAATTGAAACACACTGATAGGCTTTTGTATGTAAATGCTACATCGGTTGAATGAAGATTTCATTAGAAAGGTTATTACGTACTTGTGTGGAACATGTACGTGATAGACCAAATTGCAATCAGCAAGAAAACTACCACATGTATAATTGGGAGCGCAGAATTGTTTGCGTCGGCAACTGTCGTTGCATGGACCCAGCTGTGTTCAAAGTGTTTCACGGGGGAATTTAACGAGATTCTTTATCGAATTTTCCACCTGCGAGCGAAGCGAAGCAGCCATCTGAGGCCGAAGGCCGAGCCGGGGTTGGGACGCGGAGCGTCCAGGGGCAGAGCCCCTAGTTGTAATAATATAAAAATTCAATGTTTATCTCCAGTCCAATCACAGTATGTCAGCTGGTATTTTTTCCTGTAAGTTTCCCAGTCATTAAAATAAAGTAGAATTTATCAATGTGTAATACAAGTAGGCTAACTATTAATTTTTTTTTATAAAGACCGAGTCAACAAAAAACAAATTTACCATCACACATTTATCTTACTTATAAGCAACAAAATCAATATTATTAAATAAACACTTTATCTTTAAAGTTGACAAACTAAACAGCTCCCACCTTCCACTGTTCAATTTTAAGTTTTTCCTCTGGATCTCTTTTCATAAATGTTGTTGTATCATCGGATTTATTTTGTGTCTTGTAATTTTGCTCCTTGTGTTTCTCTTTCCATTCTGCAATAGCTTTCTTTTTTGCTTCTCTTAACTTGATATACTTCCTATACCATTCTTCATGACCCAGCACGTCATCCAACTTGTTATCAAAAACATAAATAAAACTTAATACTTCATTTTTAAATTTTAGTTTTGAAAGACATTTGTAGGTGGGGTGGTAGATAAATTACTATACTCTTAATGGACTACACCCACCTTATTGCTGTTTTACTTGTATATATAACTGCAGGACACGTTGTCGTCAAATATAAAATCTTGAAACAAGGCTCCACGTCACACCACACACACAAAAACACAACACAAAATCCTTTGAACAATAATACAGTAAAATATACACAAACACGACGTTTCGCGAAGAAAAAACAACACTTCGCGTCCTCAGGTGATGTAAGTCCTAGATCTTAGCGGAAAGATCTGGTATTATTATCTCTGGTTAGTGGTATTCGGCCGCACTGATAGCAATGGTAGCTACCAGTGAGTGTGGCCGAATGCACCCATTGATAAAGACAAACAGCCAGTTTCACCATTATTCGTCAAATACATTGCATTCTCAACCAGCAATGATAAACCAAAATCGTGGATAATCCATGTTTTTGTTCAAACTGCTATATTAAGGATATAATTTTCAAAATTACAGGTGTTACAGTTAAATAAAAGAATTTCGCCAGTTTGAAACATCAAGATTCTGAAGCAGGATTTCCAGCCCTTCATCAATGCCTTATCTAACACTATAAGTTGAAGCTTCCATTGGTTTTCTATGAATTACCCATTTCTTATACGATATTCATTTATCTGTAAATCCTTTTATCAGTTTTGTCTAAACATTCAAGTTTTTATCCATAATCTGTTTGTGGATAATTAATAGGTACCGTAGTAAATAAAAAGCTTAATGTTTACAAAACTTAACAAATTATATATTTTTGATTGTTTGTTTTCTGACTACAATTGTCAGTATTTTAACTTCACACCCAAAGAATAGATTCACTTTTTACTATTTTAGTTTGAACTCCTGTTAATAATGAAATACAAAAAGTTAAAAATAAACAAACATAAATCACAAAAATCATTACAAGCATCAAGGCCTGAATATAAGCAGCCAAAATGTAGATTGAACCCAGAGCTCGGGCAGACCAAACAGTATACCACTGACATCTGGCAGTGCTGAAAGCTCCTACTCTACCAGTCCCCGCATGCAAAGTGCGAACGAACTGCCTAAAACTCAAATTGTCTAAATATATAAGTAGGCACACTCTTAGCATCAAAAACGAGCCTTCAACTTTTATATTTTGTTTTAGTTGACGAATTTTGGTCAAAGCGGCTGCAAGAATAATATTCAGATCGTATAGCAATAGATAATATATGATGTTTTTAGACTAAGTGCTTTGAAATTAGTGATGTTTTGCAGAAAAAGCTTGTTATAACCTATTTAACATTTTTTGGAATTATTGTCTTTTGTACTTTTGATTCATAAATCCTCTGTACACTATTTTTATATTATTCTAATTTAATGCGGTACCTAATCTTATCACAAGACTTGTTACAAATACAACAGAATGTCCTGCTGATTTGCTTCCTCTTTGTTCATTGTTAGAGACGTTAGCTTATATCCTGCTAAGAAAGTTTGAAAATCATGGGATCCTTTGCTAAGGTGTTATTTTACCAACAAAATTCCTAATTTTTTATCTATTTAGTGTATATTTTAGACGTCAACGCCGACAACACATGGTATACACTAATTGTATCCATTACTTGTTTGATTTTTTAAGCCTGTAACACTTAGAACTGAAAATCTTAGTTTGCCTCACTTTTCATAAATTACTGTAAGTTAGGCCAAGTTGTGTACAATATTTCACTGAGATAAAAATCATCTTTACGAATTTAGTGTTACGTTTAATATAATACTAGTAGATGTTTTCTTTAATCGAATTTTACAAATTATTAAATAATGGTTGGTTTTGAAAACATTATTAGTCCTATCATTACCCATTACGCATAAACCGCCATTCATTTAAAAAAAAACATGGCAGCCTGCAGCCATACTACTTTATGTAAACGTCCTAAACCGAGTTTTTTTGGCGTTTGCTTTCATAACATTTGTGTGGGTTTTAATTCAGTACGTATATCTCTTATAACACCCAGGTTCGTTAATTCAGTAACTTTGTGTTTGGGTAATTTTTAAATTTATTTAGCAATACTTTCTAAAAGGGAATATAGCTCTGTTGACATTGAATACATTTCTTGCTCATGCTTTCTTAAAAATAGTGTTTCTAGCCTACTTAATGAGGATGATTACATTTTAACCTAAAAAGAATATAGCCTAATTAATTCATTAACAGTGACTCCAAGATTTGTGTAGGCCTAAATAGGAGTTCTGACCCTCAATAGTGTGTACCTATCCTAACCTTATAGTTTACTGCCAAATATTTTTCTTAGGCTTTGTTTGGTTTCCTAAAAGTAAAGTAGGGTTTTAGAATGATTATATTTATAACCTAATTCATTACCAGTGTTTTAAAGACCTGTGAAGAAGAGTCCTGATCCTCATTAGTGTGTATTGTTAACTTATTGTTTACTAGGCTACCAAATATCTTGCCTAGACTTTGTTTGCTCTGCTAGGGCAGGTTAGATATATCAACAGTAGGCCTAATTAAATTTAACCTAGGCCAATTTGCAAACAATAGTTAGGTTACTACCTGCTGTTTAGTATTTTTCAAGGTTTTGTTGCTATTCGCCCCACTGTTTCTATTCACCCCATTTTACGGTATACTAAATGTTTACAAATTAAACATAATGGGACTAAAGACTAGGCCTACAAGTTAGAAATACAGATATTTTTTTTGGTACTTACATATTACACGGAGGCCACTATTTTTTTAAAATGTTGCAAGGTTAGGTATTGTTTTAGTAAACAACAGAAATGCAAGAATAATTAAAAAAATAGCATAAAGTTCTAACCTATATGTAATATTTAGTCACAGTAGGCCTATGTTTAGTTGCTAGGTTACTAGGCTACCAAAAATGGTAGCCTATGTAATAAAAAACAGTAGCCTCTGTATAATATGTAAGTAGCCTACCTTTTTTTTTAAATGCTTGCGTATATATATTGAACAAGAACTAACAATAACACACAGAAACTAATTGTTGTATTACTACAAACTGCACAAAGAAACGGTTTCACTTTAGAACAAGACACCATTCATGAAGACTCATTGAAAGCTGATAAAAGAAGAATGGGCTTTGAACTTTCTTCTCACTCGATGAGCTTATCTACAAAATTTCCGACATTGAGTTTTTTGGTTTTTCTGTTAGTTCTTGTTCAATATATTCGCATGCATTAAAAAAAATATAGCCTGAAATTCTAACTTAGCCTAGGCCTATAGTCTTTAGTCACAGTTTAGTATTTCCAATTTGTAATTGTAGGTATAGGCCTATAAGTTAATAGTATATTAATTATTAATCTATGTATATGTATATCGTTTCCTACATTGTTATTTTTTTTTTAATTCTTTACTATTAGTTAAACTTATTTTTTTTACAATATATTGTCTAACTACAATATCATAAAACTTAAAGTTGACCCAGTAATAGTAGAGAATTGCCTAGATTGTTTCTTCTGAAATCTTGATGTAGGTTTATATGTATTTTATGTTCATAAAGCTAGTAATAAAGTATCTAATCCCGTTCTCCTTCCTGTTTTCTCCAACAGTGTTTTTCTTTTGATTCCTACTCTACCATATAACAAAGCCTACTACTATCATAAATCAGTTAGTACAAAGAACTAAGGTTGGCAGCATTACTCTCTTTCCTAAAAAAGTCATCACCTGCTACGATATCAATAGGGAGACATATTGTAAACGTATAAATTTCTTTGCTTCTAATGAATATTCTCACCAGAACTCTAAATAATAATTTCACAAATTGTAGGCTTGCTAGAAAAATGTCTGTATTCAACTATTATATTAATTTTATATAGGCCTACTGCATTTAATTAATTCTTTGCGCCCTTGATTAGATTTTGTATTATAATTTCAGAGTGAACCTAGTGGATAATTTTAATCCACCTTATTGCTGTTCCAGGCAACAGGTATAAGTGGATAATATCGAGGGATCTGATTGGTTACAGTATTGCAGCTGACGTTTCGGCTTTTACAAGTACGTAATGACAAACCTATTATTGTATGTTAGAATCATAAAACAGAAGGTTATGTTACTTGTTATAGAAGAGTTTGTCCACAGATTAAGGTACCGGTAAGTTTTATACAAATATAACTGTTATATTATGTAATGAAGTGTAAACTATACAAATTTATTTAATAAAATCGAAGAAAGATGTTAGTTTGATACAATGTTGAGTAAATTTTTTGTTCCCTATTCTTTACTACATTAATTTATAAATTAGTGGTCCTACTCAAGGGGCACACTGAAAGTGAATTCTTAAAAAAGATTTTTTTTCCTGGAAAAGGAGAATGATTTAGGCTATAAATTTAAAGTTACATCAGGAATTTGAAGGGGTTTTTAAAAGCCATAAGTATTATATTTAGGCCTACTTATTAATTCAAATAATTCTTTAAAGAAGCTTTGAACTATTCTGGATTAACAGTTACAAATTACATAGTTTGTATACGGGTATTTGTATAACCCTGGAGCTAGTAGAATTATTTTTCAATGATCTAGTTAGGTGGTGTAGTAAATAGAAGGGTAAAGATGAAAAAAAAAAAAACAAATAAGAGGAAATATACTAAATCCAAAATGTTTTACGTTGGCGATAGAAAATTTAATTCTCCACAACTTTCATACTTGATTTTTTTTCTCCAACGCGATCTAAGGGGTAAAACATTATATTTTTTAAAGTTATTTTAACTTACGAACAAGCTAGTATCTATAGGCCTACTAATACTGTAAAGAGATAAAAATATCTAATGATAAAGTAATAATTTTGTTTTAAAATATTGAATAATTCATTATTTGCTAATGTATAATTAGAATTATTTTATTAGATTGAATAAATTGTGATAATTGAATGTAGCTCACTAGTAAGCAAAACATCATTGCTAATGTAGCCTAGATACGTCAATATTTATGTGTTTTTCAGTAATAGAAAAACATTTAAAATATTCAAAAAAATCTCAGTATGCAAAACTGTTTTGTTACGTTGAAAGGAAAATAAACAGTTAAAGGTATTGAAACAGTTAAAAATAGTGGTTCTTCAATAAGAACAAGAACGTCTAGAACAAAGGCCTCGGAGGAGCCCGAAAAAAAAAATGTTTTAAATAACTGGTTATTTGTTGGTACCGATAACTCCTATAACATTTAGTAAAAAATAACCATTTGTATCATCTCTAATAGTAATAGGCTTTGTTTTTCTTTTTTAATGAAAATGTTTTAGTATGGTAGTTTTATTAACTTCAAATATACAAATTGTACATTTATTTTTACAATATTTTTTATTCTTTTTGCAATTATTTGTATAGGTTATGTAAAATATATACCCTTGCTTTAATACGCTTAATTATATAATTAAAGACTATGATTATTTTCTAGAGCATTTTCTTGCTCATAGGTTGGCACCTCTATCGGAATATTTGGAGGCAGTGTGCACACTTTACCCCTAGTTAATTTTACTATAAATAAATGTTATACTTGTTAATAGCATTTTTCTCATCTCAAAACTTTATGACTTAATTTCTTTAGATCTATCAATAAAATTATAATGAAAATTAATATCATAATCAAAATAAATGATGTAAATCTCTCTTAAATTAAATTACTTTTCCAGGTGCTTCTTTGTATTAGACAAGAGTGCTCCAGCATTTAGCAATAATAAAACATACTGTCTGAGGCAAGGTCTTCTACTGAGCGTTATGAGTGGAGGCGGCTGGAAATTTTGTTGAAGATTAGAGATGGATATCAATCCTCAGAATTAATAACATCAAGTGGATGTTTCAGCAATCAGGTATCTAACATTAATTTCAACAACTAAGATACAGATCGTGAAAGATGATTTCTAAAATTATTGTACAAAACATAATTACCTACCTTTAGTCTTCGAAAGAGCTCATGGATTTTAAAACGGGAGATGGTGCTCGTGGAGATTTATTCCGCACTACAAATACATTCAAGTTTATTGTGCTAAAAGGTTTCATTTTTGTAGTGTAATTTTAAGTGCAAAGTAAAGATATTACAAATAATTTCAAGTTATAAAAATGTTTATTCTATTTTTAGTGTAAATTTAAGTATATAAAGTCAACTTTTTAGTACACTCTCATGAAAGAAGCATACATATTTTTAAGCTGTGTTACTACCTTCATCATGGTTTAAGTTTAAGAGAGGACCATTATGGTCCTAACTTCACCCAAAATAAAGTCTTTTCTATCTATCTAGTTTCAAGTAATTGAATTCAAAAAATTATAATACAATATATGGGTCAAAGTCACAAAATGTGACAATTTCAAAGAAAAAAAAATTAAAATTAGGTATTTGATTTTATATAAATATATAGCATATTAGGTAAATAACATGTTCAGGAACCTTATCTCAAATGTAGCTGAGTTGAATTTTATGAATTTCTATTTTTTATGGACTTTTAGTTTACCAAAGCATCAATGGACACAAATCAGTCACGCTTGCTAAATCGGCAAAAATTACTTTGAGATTAGCTTAAAAATATAATAAATAATATCTATGTACCCAATAACATTTAGTTCATAATTCTGTATAGAAATTATACAATCAGATTTTGAATCAAACATTTATACTGCCGATTTCGTATGTGTGACCGATTTGTGTGGCCGTGACCAGATGGTAGCGATAGTGACCGTGTTGTAGCGATTGGGGCCGTTTTGATAATGATTTAAATTTGTGATTACAAAATGCTGGAAGACAAGTAAAATAGTCATTTTGATAATTAAAACAAACAATGGTTGAGGTAAGCAGCTTGTTAAAATAAACAAAGCAAACAAAAAATCATAACAAAACACTGATTGGCTATAATAATGTAATATTAAAAACAAAGCAAAGTAACTTCTTGAATTAATATGTATAACAGCACAACCTTTAATAATTCCAGATAAAACATAAACAAAGGATATAATTACTAAAAGTGGTAAATAAACAAAACGGTCACCTAATACCACGGCGGTCACGCTACCAATTTGCACTTGACCGTTTTGTAATTTTCAAGTAAAACTCGGTGAATTAGCATAGGTAACATAGGTTTGTCTTATTGAGTTTAGGATAAAGACAACCAATGCACAAGTAACTAGGCATGTTGGTTACTGCAATATTTTAATATATACTTAAACTATTTACGTGACCATTTTGTCATGCAATTAAGGTACTATATTAGTTACCTTAAATTTAAGTGATTTTTCGAAGAATGTAACAAATTACAACTATTTCAACTATGATAGCGGTTGAAGTTCACTAATAAACTTCTAACAGACTACTGTTCGCGCCAATTCTATTGCGATCGATAATGAAAAGGCAGCGTTTAACGTTAGGCGGTCTTTGCTCAACTGCATAAAATGGTTATCTTGTCCTCTGCTCGAATATTGGTTATTAATTAATCATCACATCACATAACCTAAACGTTTATTCTATGCCGTTTTTGCCGCAATTATCGATCTCCTTGTTTGTTTATTTGTTATTCAACATTTAAGATATCTGGTCAAGGACAGTGACCGATTTGTATTTCTCAGAAAGGAAACATATTTTAGTCACTAAAAATAGTAACTTTTTATCATGCAACTTGTTTAGTGAGAAGGAAAAAAGTTTTTCAGAAATATAAAAATGTATTTTTGTCATAAAATATTTTTTAAATAATTTTTTTTATATAGGGACTAAAATTGTCCTATTTTGTGACTTTGACCCATATATGACTAAAAGCAGACAGGGTATTTGTTTTTCAATGTGTACATAACTGTTCTGGACCAAAACTTCTGGTGGTAGAGTAATTACAGTAACTGCATTCTACTAATTCGTTAAGTGCATTACATAGTAGGCCTACATGTCAAAAATAAAAACAGAAAACTTAAAGTAAGAGGCTGTCATATTACAAAATTACACTACAGTGTAAGTTATTTGTACTCTATCTATATCAATGCAATTTTATAATCCTAATTAAAAAAAATTGTATTATCAAAAAATTTCGGTGTGGGCTATAACCCGGTAAGCCCACCCCTGGCTACGTGCCTTAGTCCGATAGGCTGCAATGAATTCTATAGTCTTGTAGATTTGTGTTATACACTTTTGTTTGGTTATAGGCTTGCAAGTGTTGTGATGCACACACATTAACTTAAATGATTGTTCTCATGTGTACTTTGAGATTTCCTAAGTAAGAAGAAGCACATTCACTTAAATGGTTGTTCTGATGTCTTCTCTTACGTTGCCAATAATAAGATATTCCATGCTACTATAAATCTGGAAACTAAAAAGAAAGCAACGGTTCAAGAAGGAATAAAGAAAGCTACCTCTCCATTTCCCAGGAGAATGTTTGCTGTGCACCAGACCAATAAAACATTAAAGTGAGTACTTTGTAATACAATCTTAAATAAAATTTCTGTGTCTACACATATTGCGGTTCTAGTTTAGAACAGCTTGACCACAGGTTTTAATAGAATTACACTATATATAACTTTTTCTTATATATATAATGAAATTAGACACTTCACTGATCGCGGGAAATCAATTATAAATATTCTAAAACAAATATAACATAACAAATTAACAAACCAAAAATCGCTTATGGGATTTAACACAGACAATGAACAGACATTTTAATACGCGATAGGAACAGGGTTGCCAGATGGGTTGCAATTAGATTTAAGTGGGTTTATCAGTGCCTCCTATATTGCCTAAAATTAGAACCTACAATATTATAACTATACTGTTATCGGTAACATATTGGGACTAAACAGTATAGGTCAGTACCTCTAGTTTTTTTTTTTATTCTAATATAATGTGATAATAACGACGAAATATTATAATAATACTGTTATCGGTAACATAT
>JAGFPH010001602.1:23593-36150 GCA_018207615.1 Philaenus spumarius | reverse complement strand
ATTATAATAATACTGTTATCGGTAACATATTGTGACTAAACAGTATATGGCAGTACCTCTAGTTTTTTTTTAATTCTAATTATATAATGAGATAATAACGACGAAATATTATAATTATACTGTTATCGGTAACATACTGTGACTAAACAGTATAGGTCAGTACCTCTAGTTTTTTTTAATTCTAATTACATAATGTGATAATAACGACGAAATATTATAATTATACTGTTGCGTCATCTTTTCCTATTACATATGTTCAATGTGGCAACGTTGGCAATCAGAAATGATAAGTTTCTTCTTTTATACTGGTATTCAATGTAATTTCTTAACGACAATAATTGTTATTGTTTTTAAACTAAAAGTTTTGGAAAGTTATATAAATATCTACATATATTTTCGTGATTTCTTTCATCAATTTTGTTTAGTGAAGTTATTATTGATATTTCTTGGTGTATTAAGTGATTTGTTTCTTTTATTTAGTGTTAAAATATAAAAAAAAATACTGAAGTTAACCTCTATATTTTCTACTTTAATTTCTCTCATAATTTCTATAATTTTTATTTCCCGCGGATATTTTCCATGTTTTTATAATCAGTTTAACGTGTTCTTTCATAATATGAAGAAATTTTAAAAAAACCTCTGGTCAAGCTGTTCTAAATTTTTACCCATATTGCAACTGCAGTACTGTACACTTCATTATTTATTTTGAATGTCCGTATTTTTAGTATAGGAAACTGGAGTCGTAAAGTGTTCGGCTGAATTTTGGTATGAATATCTTGTTTGTATTTGTTTCCTATTGAATTTATTTATTTAAAATTAAATGCTGTACAATTTGTATTCCCTGTTTATTATGATTCATTTGTGCTTACTTGCTTCTTCTTGCCTTATGGTGTTTGTACTGTTTTTGGTTTATTTGCAAATACTTAGCTTTCAGTCGGCCCTACAAAAAAATCCGGTGCCTTTAAATCAGACGAACACAGTGGCCAGTTCAAATTTTAAAATCGCAATATTATTTGATGGCCAAATATTTTCCTCAAAACAGCCATAATAGTTTTACAGGCTGTGTGAGAACCACAACTCTCAAATGTTCTCCACCTCTTGCCTTAAAAAATGTTTATTATTGTGCTGCATTAAGTGCCATTGACATTAACCTAATCTTCATAGTTTTCAAAAAAAAAGTATGGTCCAACGATCCTTTCAGTGGTTCCACCACACCATATTGTGCATCCAACCAGATGTATTTGATGTTCAACACAGGTTGTGCAGAATATGTCCGAACGAGGTTCGGGGGAAATTGACACTAGGCTGGGGAAATTTTGGCCAGTCAAAATTTCACAAAAAATAATTATTTTAGGGAAAAAGATATGAAATCAATGGGAACAAAAGTCAACCTAATCGGTTTGTTTATTATAAAGTGTGTTGCCTGCTTTGTGCTGCAAGTCAGGCAGAGTTCCTATAATTTAATCTTTACCGCACAAAATATTGTATGGCCAAGATGCTGATACAAACAGCTGTTGTTCTAATACTTTCTTTAGGTATTAATAATCTTTATGGTACTGGTGTGCATATTTCGTTAGCTTCATACAAATTATATTATTCAAATGATAACAACTAAATCACATTAAACCATATTATACAACAAAGTATGCCTACTTAACCCTAGAACTGGCATCGTTAAAGCTAAAATTGAAAATCCTGTTTATAGCGTTTTGCAATCATATTTTTAAAATTTCGCCAAAATAGAAAATGAACCCCAATCCAAAAGTGTTCAATAGCTTTTTTGTAGAAGAAACTTCAAAGAATTCAAATATGCCACTAAAAATTATTTCTTTTGAAATTGTAAAAGTTATTAGCTCAAGAAACAAAAAATGTTCAGTAACGAAAGGAAAAAGTTCAACTTTAGGCCTACATAACAAGTAGTAAACATTTTTTGTAATTTTTTCGTAAGCGTAAAAAAGTTTCGTAATTTAGTTCTAAATAGAACTGTATAAAAACATTTATCAATTTCTTATTTTGAAAAAACCAGTTTTATGTTCCAAATACACGACTGCTAACAAATCTAGGCTTAGTTTGAAACGTAATTTACTAATATATGCTTTGCCCAGAAATGAAATATTATTATAACAAAGTGTAGAGGATAAATCAAAGAAACGAACGGTATACTTGTCTTTTCTTAGTTCACAAAAGTGTTTGAGCTATCTTTATTTGAATAACAAAATGACATCAATCTAATGGAACTTCGCCTATGAGGTAAGACGGGTCATTTGAATGCGTGGGAACGGGACGCTCTAGGCGGTCTCACTGGATATGTACGTTCTACTGCTGTCTAGACAAACAAAAAACTGGTTTATTCTAGTTTAATTCCCACCGTTAGAAAGATGAAACTGTTCTCTACAAAATGGTGTAAAAAATCTATCAACACATATGATATAGTGGGCGTTATCTCGGTTGACAAATGGGCTGTTTCATTGGTTGAAAAACTGCCCAATCGCAAGGTTTACAGAAATCTTTTGAATAAATCCTGTAAAATAGTGACATCTGATTGGAAGGCACCATTAGAAAGATAAAATCTTGACAAATCCAATGGTAGTTTTATGATCTCGATATAAATACTTCAGTAGGGTGGGCTTGAACGTTGAAGAAGTGGGAAATAACAGTACAATTGTTTGCAGATTTGCGCGCGGAAATAGCTGTAGCCCGATATGCATATTTTAAAACGATGATTACTTATGTAAATATACTTTTTACGAAAAGGTTGTAGATACAAAAATTAAAGTTTAATTCATTTTCTTTCCAATGGTGCCAGTTTTATTACGATTGGATGATTTTAAGTTAATTAAACTATCAATAATGCAAATATATGCAAATTCTCGCTAAAGTTCGAGCGGGTTGCATTTTCGCCCGAGAGACTGCAGTCTGCCACTTTGAAGGGTGTTCGGAAAAAGGGTTCCAAGAATTCAGGATGTGATTCTTCACATCAAAGTAAGATGAAAAGTTCCAATAAACGTAGGTCCGTTTTCTGTCTAACCGCCAACTTGTTTTATTTACAATTGACTGACTTGAGTTCAAACTTGGCATGAAGTTTAAACTAAAAATTTTATATTAATAAAAGTATTACAATAGCGTGACAATCAAATCTACTATAAATACACAAACCTTAACTTTTTTCTTTATAAATATAGTACTTACACTTCACTGATGATGGAAAAGCAAAATTTAACCATCTTCAACACATACAATATTAAAACCTTCAAATCAAATGTTCCTTATGGGAATTTACATTGTAAAGAGCCGACATGTTTTTCCAAGCGTTCTCCCAGCGTTGCCGGATTTGTCTTGTTCTCTTTTGTGTAGAAACGAACAGTTTAGCCAACTCGGATGCATACGTTTTTAAACTACAAACATACTGTTATCGGCCAGGTTAAGTAAAAAGTAAACATACTGTGACTAAATATAATAGGTTAGAACCTTTTAGGTTTTAAAAAAATTTTAATTATATAATGTGATAATAACGAAATAGTAGTAGGGGTAATGTAATTTCGTTTCACTCCGTTATACGCTCAGCTAATTTACTACACAACCAATGAGTTTCAATGCTTTTTTCTACCTGTCCACCAGTCAGCATTTTATACACACCCCATTTAGTACAATAACCTACTGATATTGTACGATTTGGTAACGTTGATGAAATTCCATTTTAATTACGCAGTTATATTGTATTTTCTATTGTTCTTTATGGTAACGTTGTTATTGTTTTCGTCATTAACGTTTTGTTACATTATTTTTTAATTTTCTTGTTTTGTGAGTAGTTTTGGGATTAATATTGTTTACTTTATTTATTTCTTACGCGTTTGGTGTATGTGAAGTGATTTATTTTGTTATAATTACGTAAAATATTGCGCGAATGTTGAAACTTAACTAAATAATTTCAAGTTTTATTTCTTTCATAATTCTGAAACTATAAGAGTGACGTCTGATTGGAAGGCAGTTTTAGAAAGTTAAAATCTGTACGAACCCAATGGTATCTTTATATTATTGTCAAAATATTTCAGTCGAGCGATATTGATCTTTAGAGAAGTGACAAAGTTGAGTGATTTCTTTGTGTTTTCACGCACGGCAAAAGCTTTATAGAAAACTACAATTTTAAGACGATGATTACATATGTAATTATACGTTTTAGAAAAAAATTGTAAATACAAAAGTTAAAGTTTAAATCATTTCCAACGGTTTTTGTTTTATTGCGATTGGATGATTTTTAGTGGGTGAAAAATTCAGTACAAGTAGAGTTGTCAAAGTAGATCTAGGCCAAGTGCCACGCTCCCATGAGTAGTGCTCAAATTGAACAGTTTGACAGTTGTAGGGTTAAAAATTGTTTAAATAAAGTTTTTTTAAAGCCAATTCTGCAATAAAAACAAAAATATACTATAATAAAAATTGTATTTGTTAGTTATTCACAAACATAACGCTGATTATGCCCCAATCTTTAGAACTAATAGGTCACAGATATGATTAACCCTAGAACTGGCATCGTTAAAGCTAAAATTGAAAAGCCCGTTTATAGCGTTTTGCAAGCATATTTTTAAAAATTCGCCAACAATAGTAAATGAACCCCAATCCAAAAGTGTTCAATAGCTTTTTTGTAGAAGAAACTTCAAAGAATTCAAATATGCCACTAAAAATTATTTCTTTTAAAATTGTAAAAGTTATTAGCTCAAGAAACAAAAAATGTTCAGTAACGAAAGGAAAAAGTTCAACTTTAGGCCTACATAACAAGTAGTAAACATTTTTTGTATTATTTTTGTAAGCGTAAAAAAGTTTTGTAATTTAGTTCTAAATAGAACTGTATAAAAACATTTATCAATTTAAAATTTCTTATTTTGAAAAACACAGTTTTTATGTTCCAAATACACTACGCTAACAAAACTGGGCCTAGATTGAAAGTTAATTTACTAATATATGCTTTGCCCAAAAAAGAAATATTATTATAATAAAGTGTAGAGGATAAATCAAAGAAAAGAACGCTATACTTGTCTTTCCTTAGTTCACAAAAGTGTTTGAGTTATCTTTATTTGAATAACAAAATGACATGAATCTAATGAAACGTCGCCAGTCGATATACTACTTGCAGAGAGGGTCATTTGAATATCAGGGTCATGCCGGCCGGTCTCGCCACACTGTCCTAATTATGTACTTCTACTGCTGTCTAGACAAACAAAAAAACTGGTTATTTCTAGTTAACTTCCCACCGTTAAAAAGATTGAACGATTCTCTACATAATGGTATCAAGAAATCTGTACAAACATATGGAATTGTAGGCGTCATCTCGGTTGACAAATGGGCTGTTTCATTGGTTGAAAAACTGACCAATCGCAAGGGTTTACAGACATCTTTTGAATTAATCCTGTAAAATGGTGACATCTGATTTGAAGGCACCATTAGAAAGATAAAATCTTGATAAATCCAATGGTAGCTTTATAGTCTTGATAAAAATACTTCTGTAGATGGTGTTGCCCGTTGAAGAAGTGGGAAATAACAGTACAATTGTATGCAGATTCGCCCGCGGAAATAGCCGTAGGCCTATATGCATATTTTAAAACGATGATTACGTATGTAAATATACGTTTTACAAAAAAGTTGTAAATACAAAAATTAAAGTTTAATTCATTTTCTTTCCAATGGTGCCCGTTTTATTACGATTAGGTGATTTTAAGTGAATTAAATTATCGATAATGCAAATTCTTGCAAAGGTTCGAGCGGGTTGCATTTGCGCCCGAGAGACTGCAGTCTGCCACTTTGAGGACTAAATGGAGTTTTAAACTGTACAATAAGCCTTGCTTCAGCAACATAATATTGTATCAGTATATAAAGCACCATTGTATGTGGTTTTTGAATTTTCAGTATTGTGAGGAAAATTAGATGATCCATTAATAGAAGAAACGCCAACAAACACAGGGTTGATTGCAAGTTGAGATACAGTGCTGTATGGAGTTAGAAAACAAGGGGACAACCAAATAAATGGTATTCATAAACTCTACTTAGCCTGAAACCCTATACAAGTCAAGTGGTAGCCCTAGTGACTATGTCCCTATGCTTAGATATACTCAGTATTTGAATCTGTCGGTATATAAGGTGATGAGAGTCAAATTATCAAAAGTATTCCAGATACACTTGTTGTTTTGTGCAATAAGCAAATTCAAAATATAATTTCAAGGGCATCATCCCAATACCATCATACAGGTAGTCCTCGTTGTAGGCTACACGGTAGATGCAAAGTGCTTCGTAAAACGAAACCGCACATAACAGGGACTATTTATATAGACTGGTGTGATAGCCAAAAATAGAACGTCATACAGTTTAGTATCAAGTAGGCTTACATTAAAATGGATTTTGGTAATTAAAACAAACGGTTTTGTTTTCAAATTAATTTTAGTGACTAAATTCTCAACAAAATCAAATGACTAAACTCTATACAAACAATACAGTAAATGAAAAATGTGTACATATAGTGCAGGTGTTTTACATTTCACACATATAAATAAATTGAGTAAATTAAGTTAAATAAACGGTACCAGGAACTGGCACATACTTCTTCACAAACATATTTAAATTATTAAGCAGATTCACTGTGACTTCATAAGTGTATTAACCCTCAAAGTGGCAGACTGCAGTCTCTCGGGCGCAAATGCAACCCGCTCGAACCTTAGTGAGAATTTGCATAATCGATAATTTAATCCACCTAAAATCATGCAATCATGTCGTAAGCACGTTTACACAGTTAATTCTTTTTAAATCACTTTAACTTATTTCCGACAAAAAGATTCTTTTGACACTAATCACAGTTAACTGTTTGAAACTTGCAATAGCTATTTAATTTTTTTTTTACTTTTCCGTTAGTACAATTTGTAAATAAATGACAACGATTCCAACCACGTCCATACGGTTTGATGAGTCTAAGCAGAATGTTAAACTCGACGAAATAATGACGATGTACCAACTACCACTTTGAAAATAATAATAACACAGCAAACCACGTCCATACAGACTGGTGATTCTCTTTAATAATATGCTCGACGAATTACAACTTTAAAATAAATGTCGACAAAATGAAACCACGACTTACCGGTCTGGCAATTCTTGGCAGAATCACATGTTATCTGAATGTTCTTTGGTTCCACTTTTTAAGTTTCTCAAAGCTTTCTGTTGTTTTTAATCACAAGCTCACATTATTCCTGATTGGTTCATGCAACTAACCAATAAACTTTTCTGTTTTAAATTTAAAAATAATGTCTGCATCTAACCTTTTATAGATTTACAATAAATCATTAATTTATTTGAAAATAGACTTTCTATAATGCACGCATGGGAATTGCATACGTTACATTGTCAAAAATAATGAAAATTACTCTAGGATGCACTTAAATTAAGCAATTAGCAAAGTCAACATTTATCTTGAAGT
Organism: Philaenus spumarius; assembly: GCA_018207615.1. Classification (NCBI taxonomy): domain Eukaryota; kingdom Metazoa; phylum Arthropoda; class Insecta; order Hemiptera; family Aphrophoridae; genus Philaenus; species Philaenus spumarius. The sequence continues at coordinate 28,694 of JAGFPH010001602.1, read as the reverse complement.
TGCCGCAAGGAAGTGCTGCCTATGCTATTATAAAGTACTTATTTTGGTAAGTTAATATATTAGAGTTGCCAAGAATCTCAAATAATGCCATAGGATCCATTTATTTTGTGTAATTACCAAATTCAAAATTTAACTTGTGGTAAGCAAAGGCGTTCTCTACGTTAATAATATAGTACATATTTTGATCGGTAAGTACATTATAATCTTGATATATCTGACACTATGGGACCAGAAAACCGCTGGATTACATATAGGCTACATTCCGAATTATCAGGAGTAAAAGAATAAATGTACATACATTCATATATTTGACAACAAAAATATTTTATATACATATTTAGAAACTTTTTAAAAAGCATGCATACACTAAAGTGTAAATGAATTTTAAATTATTAATTAAAATTGTATGAAAAACAATCATGAATAGTTTTTTGTTCCTTATACAACATATTTATGCTGGGTTCCTTTTAATCACTAATACATCTTTAACCTTTTTCCAAGAATACTGGATGGTGTTGCTTTAAACTTTACTCCATCCCTGTGTGTGTGAGATTAAAAACAACTTCTTTAATGTTTACTTTTAAAATATCTAAATCCTAACTTAACCCTCAAAGTGGCAGACTGCAGTCTCTCGGGCGCAAATGCAACCCGCTCGAACCTTAGCGAGAATTTGCATAATCGATAATTTAATCCACTTAAAATCATCCAATCGTAATAAAACTGGCACCATTGGAAAGGAAATGAATTAAACTTTAATTTTTGTATTTACAACTTGTTTGTAAAACGTATATTTACATATGTAATCATCATTTTAAAATATGCATATCGGGCGACAGCTATTTTTGCGCGCAAATCTGCATACAATTGTACTGTTATTTCCCACTTCTTCAACGTTCAAGCCAACCTACAGAAGTATTTATTTCGAAATTATAAAGCTACCATTGGATTCGTCAAGATTTTATCTTTCTAATGATGCCTTCCAATCAGATGTCACTATTTTACAGGATTTATTCCAAAGATTTCTGCAAACCTTGCGATTGGACAGTTTTTCAACAAATGAAACAGGCCATTTGTCAACCACGATAAGGCCTACTATATCATATGTGTTGATAGATTTCTTGACATATTTTGTAGAGAAAAGACTGACCCTTCTAACGGTGGGAATTAAATTAGAAGAAACCGGTTTTTTGTCTGTCTAGACAGCAGTAGAATGTACATATCTGGTGATATCGCATAGAGCGTTCTGTTCCCAAATGACTTGTCTTATCTCGTAGGCGAAGTTCCTAATGGTTCTAGATTGATGTCATTTTGTTATTCAAATAAAGATAACTCAAACACTTTTGTGAACTAAGAAAAGACAAGTATACCGTCCTTTTCTTTGATTTATCCTCTACACTTTGTTATAATTATATTTCATTTCTGGGCAAAGCATATATTAGTAAATTACGTTTTAAACTAAGCCTAGATTTGTTAGCAGTCGTGTATTTGGAACATAAAACTGGTTTTTCAAAATAAGATATTTGAAATTGATAAATGTTTTTATACAGTTCTATTTAGAACTAAATTACGAAACTTTTTTACGCTTACGAAAAAGTTACAAAAAATGTTTACTACTTGTTATGTAGGCCTAAAGTTGAACATTTTCCTTTTGTTACTGAACATTTTTTGTTTCCTGGGCTAATAACTTTTACAATTTCAAAAGAAACTAATTTTTAGTGGCATATTTGAATTCTTTGAAGTTTCTTCTACAAAAAAGCTACAGAACACTTGTAAGAAATAAATGTACATATTTATTGTTTTAGGGGTTGTTTCAACCCTTAAATCTAAATGAATTCTAGCCTTTGTTTCATTCCAGATCATGATCTATATGTGTGCCAAATTTCATTTAAATCCATCCAGTAGTTTTTACATGATTACTATTTATTGTTTTAGGGGTTGTTTCAACCCTTAAATCTAAATGAATTCTAGCCTTTGTCTCATTCCAGGTCATGATCTATATGTGTGCCAAATTTTATCAAATCCATCCAATAGTTTTTACGTGATTAATATTTATTGTTTTAGGAGTTGTTTCAACCCTTAAATCTAAATGAATTCTAGCCTTTGGCTCATTCCAGGTCATGATCTATATGTGTGCCAAATTTTATTCAAATCCATCCAGTAGTTCTTACATGATTGATATTTATTGTTTTAGGGGTTGTTTCAACCCTTAAATAAAAATGAATCATAGCCTATGTTTCATTCCAGGTCATTATTTATGTGTGGCAAATTTCATTCAAATCCATCCAGTAGTTTTTACATGATTAATATTTATTGTTTTAGGGGTTGTTTCAACCCTTAAATCAAAATGAATTGTAGCCTTTGTTTCATTCCAGGTCATGATTTATATGTGTGCCAAATTTCATTCAAATCCATCCAATAGTTTTTACGTGATTAATATTTATTGTTTTAGGGGTTGTTTCAACCCTTAAATCAAAATGAATTACAGCCTATGTTTCATTCCAGGTCATGATTTATATGTTTGCCAAATTTCATTCAAATCCATCCAATAGTTTTTACGTGATTAATATTTATTGTTTTGAGGGGTTGTTTCAACCCTTAAATAAAAATGAATTATAGCCTATGTTTCATTCCAGGTCATTATTTATGTGTGGCAAATTTCATTCAAATCCATCCAGTAGTTTTTACATGATTAATATTTATTGTTTTAAGGGTTGTTTCAACCCTTAAATCAAAATGAATTATAGCCTATGTTTCATTCCAGGTCATGATTTATATGTGTGCCAAATTTCATTCAAATACATCCAATAATTTTTACGTGATTAATATTTATTGTTTTAGGGGTTGTTTCAACCCTTAAATCAAAATGAATTATAGGGTTTTTTTAATTAATTTTAAAATTAATCAAAATTAAAATTTCATTCAAATCCATTAAACAGTTTTTACGTGATTAATATTTATTGTTTTAGGGGTTGTTTCAACCCTTAAATCAAAATGAGTTATAGCCTATGTTTCATTCCAGGTCATGATTTATATGTGTGCCAAATTTAATTCAAATCCATCCAGTAGTTTTTACGTGATTAATATTTATTGTTTTAGGGGTTGGTTCAACCCTTAAATCAAAATGAATTATATTATAGCCTATGTTTCATTCCAGGTCATGATTTATATGTGTACCAAATTTCATTCAAATCCATCCAATAGTTTTTACGTGATTAATATTTATTGTTTTAGGGGTTGTTTCAACATTTAAATAAAAATGAATTATATCCTGTTTTATTCCAGGTCATGATTTATATGTGTGCCAAATTTCATTCAAATCCATCCAGTAGTGATGTCTGTGTGTGTGTCTGTATGTGTGTCTGTGAGTCTGTGTGTCTGTGTGGATGTTATCAGACCTAGAGCCTAAACCAGTCGTCCGATTTTGATGAAATTTGGTATGGAGGTACTAATCTACGGTATCTCCAGGCTTGTTTTTTTCATTTTTGTGAATTTTTTATTGTTAAGGGTAATTTTCCCATAAAAACCCTTAAAATAACGGAAAAATCAACTTTTCTCAAAAAATGGCTCTAACGATTTTGATTAAAATTTTATAGTTTATTAGGGACTTAAAGTACTATAAACTGTAAAATTTTAATCAAAATCGTTCGAGCCGTTTTTGAGAAAAGTTGGTTTTTCCGTTATTTTAAGGGTTTTTATGGGAAAATTACTTTTAAAAATAAAAAATTAAGTTCCTATAATGAGGGAGAAAGTATGTGTCAGTTTCCTGATACCGTTTATTATATAGTAGTATAGATTGAGTAAGAAATATTTTAATGTTTAACGTTTACAATTTTCATGTTGATCAACTTTGGGAGGCGACAATGACAAGATCATCTTTTAAAGAGCGGACATCAAAATAAAGAAGAACTAAAAGTTCACCCCACAGTGAAAATTCAAAATGGCTAATAATTTCAAAATACTGTAATTTGTATTTAAACTAATAACAATTAAACAAAAAAAATTCTTTAAAACTGTAGTTGGAGTTCTTATTGATTTATTTAGTCTATGTTAAGAAGAATAATTTTGTAAAGATGGCCGTATTTGAACAGTTTTCATCTATGTAATTTATTGCTTGTATTAGGCCTACTAGAAAGAGTTTTGCATCTTTTACAAATTCAACAATAATTGTTGATTTTTTCCCCATCAGAGCACAGCACTTTGTAGGCAATTTCCTTCGACAAAGTGCAGTGCTTTCTTGATATAACCAATTTCATAGCAATGTGCAGATTTTCCTTGTTGAACAATTTCCAAATAAAAAAATTAACTTAGTTTTATCCCCACCAAACACAGGGCCTCCATGATAGAACAAACTTCTCACCATAGCGACCAATTTCAAAATAAGAAAAGGTACGCTTTGTTTTTTCCCACTAGAGCACAGCACCTCCTTGCTTTTTTTCAATTTCAGTGTGCAACACTTCCATAGTGACCAATTTCCCAATAAGAAATGCTTTCTTTTATTTCCACTGCAGCACAACACCTCCTTGATAATAATATAACAAACTACTCACCGAGAAGATTAACACTTCCTTTTTTCCATACCAGAGAGCAGCATTTCCTTGACGCCCCACTAAGAAAGTTAAAGTATTACAAACTTAGAAACGCTAGTTACAAAAATTCACTATAGAGTGCTCTCATAGCATTGCGTTAGTACACCATTTTAACACCAGGAAGCACCACGGTAGACTTGCCTATTTAACTAAGCGTTCGAAGTGGGGCTCGTGGGTGGGTACCAGGATAGCAAGCGATCAACATCTCTCTTACAATCTTAACCTCCTGACAATCTAAACATCCACTGGTGTCTTTGTTACATAACCTCTACATGGCAATCTTAAATTAAAAATCATTGGTTTATTTAGGCGACAGCCCTCTACTAGACAATCTTAAAATATTTGTTTTCCCTTCACCCGAAGACGCTCTTCTGACAATCTTAAATTAAAATCATTGGTTTATTTAGCTGACGACAGCCCTCTACTAGACAATCTTAAAATATTTATTTCCCCTTCACCCGAAGAGGAGCTTCTGACGATCTTAAATTAAAATCATTGGTTTATTTAGCCGACAG
>JAGFPH010001602.1:4890-17556 GCA_018207615.1 Philaenus spumarius | reverse complement strand
AATGTTTAGATTATAGGTCATACAGTATTTGCAACTATTCTGCGAAAAAGGTCAAGAAAAATATACGAAGTTTAAAATTCAAACAAGTAAAATAATCGTACAAAATATAATTACAACCTAGAACTAATTAAAAAGATAGAATTTAAAATGGGTACTTTTGTTGTTTACACCAATATCATATTTAAGTTAATATAAACACAAATGAAAACAATATGACTTCTTTGATTTTAACAACACATACACAAATAATAATACATATCGAGCTTTCAGCATCAGCCCATGGTACCTTTGTTTTGTTCATCTTGTTAGCAAAATGGCATTAAAAAACTAATAATACAAGAAAAAGGCTAATAGTTTTAAAACACAAGGGAAAAACTTGTTGTTTATTAAACTCGTATATTTTGATAGTTTTAATTACTTTTTATAAGAATAAGGATTATATTGGCAAAATCACTTAAATTAATATGTAATAAATTTTAAGTGATTTCAGTTGAAATATTTTGTTTCAGTCATTTGTTGTCTGCTGTTGGATGAGCAATTTATAACATGTAATACGAAGGGTTATGAAAAGGCATCTAAACTGATGTGGCTCAAAATTAGAATTTTGCAGGAAGAGCACCTAAGCTGTCTTTTAAAACGTTGAAGATTATTTCCTTCGCTGTAGCTAGGTATGTACCACATCTTTATGTGAAGATTATACCAATATTGTAGGCTAGTACAGACTATATAGGCTACTATAAATAACTGCCGTAACTTATTCTTACTTACGAAATGAAGTTTTTAAAGAAAAAAAAACAGTACAGTAATCTCCCCTAAAAAACACTTGCTAATAGAACTAAAAACAAAATAAAATCAATTTCTCAGCTTGAAATCGTATAGGCTATATACTATATTGTTTTATTAAATCTTTAATCGGTACCTATATTTTTGTATGGCTTAGTCATATACAGGGTGATTTTTTTAAATGGTCCACCATTGGCATCTCAGAAACTATAAAAGTTACAACAATCTTTAAATAGGGGACCTTCCCTACGTTTTCCCTTTCATAAAAACTACAACATTAACATTTTCAAAAACTCCGCCATTTTTCCAATATGGCAGACAACTTCATTTTTTCAAATGGAAACCCCCATTTTTTATGTTGAATTTCGATTAAGGATACAAATTTAAGACATTTTTATTCTTTTGTATTTTTTCCTAAACCCAACCGTTTATGAGCTACAGCCTCTCAAAAATGTTCTATTGTATGTGATTTTTTTAATTGGGCCACCATTGGGATGTCAGAAAGTATTAATTTTACAGCAAACTTTAAATAGGGAACCTTTCCTTGTTTTATGAGAAATTAAAAAATATGTAGTTAAAATATTTCTAAATGGCCGCAATTTTCCAATATGGCAGTCAACTTTGAAATTTCTTATGGAAACTCCTACTTTTTAGGACGGATTTGGGTTTTGCATGCAATTGTAAGACTTTATTATTCTTGGTGTTTTTTTGATAAATTTAACCGTTTAGCCGCTAGGAGCGCTGAAAGTTTCAGAAACTCTTATTTCAACAATTAATTATTAAAGAGGCATGTTTTACCATTTGCAAACAATAAAATTTAACTCAAAGTGCAATATTTTGTACAGTGGAATGTTAAAAAGCTGTGTCAATTTCACAAATACTTTATTTTATACAAAAAACCTACTTAAATTACTGTTAAATAAACGGTACCAGGAACTGGCACATACTTTCTCACAAACTATTTAAATTATTAAACAGATTCACTGTGACTTGTAGGGTGGGGTAGGAGAGGTGATTTTTTAACAGTAATTTAAGTAAATTTTTTGTATAAAATTAAGTATTTGTGAAATTACATCAGCTTTTTAACTTTCCATTGTACAAAATATTACCCTTTGAGTTAAATTGTATTGTTTGCAAATGGTGAAACATGCCTCTTTAATAATTAATTGTTGAAATAAGAGTTTTTGAAACTTTCAGCGCTCCTAGCGGCTAAACGGTTAAGTTTATAAAAAAAACACCAAGAATAAAAAAGTCTTACAATTGCATGTAAAACCCAAATCCCTCATAAAAAGTAGGGGTTTTCATAAGAAATTTCAAAGCTGACCGCCATATTGGAAAATGGCGGCCATTTAGAAATATTTTAACTACATATTTTTTAATTTCTCATAAAACAAGGAAAGGTTCCCCATTTAAAGTTTGCTGTAAAATTAATACTTTCTGAGATCCCAATGGTGGCCCAATTAAAAAAATCACATAAAATAGAACATTTTTGAGAGGCTGTAGCTCATAAACGGTTGGGTTTAGGAAAAAATATAAAAGAATAAAAATGTCTTAAATTTGTATCGTTAATCGAAATTCAACATAAAAATGGGGGGTTTCCATTTTAAAAAATGAAGTTGGCCGCCATATTGGAAAAATGGCGGAGTTTTTGAAAATGTTAATGTTGTAGTTTTTATGAAAGGGAAAAAGTAGGGAAGGTCCCCCATTTAAAGATTGTTGTAACTTTTATAGTTTCTGAGATGCCAATGGTGGCCCATTTAAAAAAATCACCCTGTATACCGTCAATTTGTGATTTAATACATTGTGGTAAGCATTTCATACAATAGAAAATTATTTTTACTTCTTGGTAATATTTTTGTTGTATTCATTACTTGTTTTGCCTGTATTTGAGTAAATATACCTCCCCTCCCATCCCTACTAATTGAAACTTCAAAATGTTGTATGTCAACCTCAACTAAATGCATAGGCCGACGTACCTCCTGAAGGAAACTTTTTCTAAACACTAAAATTTCCCAATAAAAAAAAATGAAGCTTATTTTTACTCAAGAAATAATAGAAGTACGGTAATTTAAAGGCGTAAAGTACATAGGTAATAGTGAAATATTTTTACAAATAGTTAAGTTATTGTGTACATTAACCCAAACAAACTTAACCTCATTATTTTATATGTATAAAAGTATAGATATCTTAATTCAATATGAAACCTGAGGATCTAGCCTATATCACTTACGGAATAATGCTTAAAAGATCTTTAAAATTAGAATATTTTTTAAATGTTATGCTCCATTTGATTTTACACATTATACTTATTACATTTTTTACAAGAGTTTAAGCATTAGCTGCTGGGTCACTACTTAGTGCGGCCTGGTGTAGCTTTGTGTACTAATGGACGTGTAAAGGTACAGACTCAATGCTGTGTGGGTTAATATTTAACCTGGACAGCCAAATTGGGTTCTCAAATTTTAAACTTTTTTTTGGGGAGTTCTTGAATTTCCCCGGACCCCTTTCGCCAAAGGAGGAGAGGGTATTCTTAATCCCATACCCCGGTCTAGTCCCTCTAAAAAATATCATATGGGCTGTACTCTACTCATGTTAATACTGAACAAAATATGTCATTAAAAACAAAATACAGTAAACAAAATGATATTTATTGTTTAGAAGTAGTTTTTTAATATTATTTCCTGCGTTTAGGCCTACAGGCAAGTTTTTGTACAGAGCTATAATCAAGGATCTATTTTTTTTATTTACGAGTGGTATTTCGAACCTGAATAGTTTCTTTTTTTGTGCTTTTTAAGTTTATAATTAGCTTTAGGAACTCAAGTCTACTCTGCAGCATTTCTTGATTGTATATCTATCATTTATTTTATCCTTTAACTCATATTTCTGTTACAGTTTTCGTACAATGGCTATGAAAAATAAAGATATTGCGACCCAGCTCAAAAATAGAAGAGGTTATGAAATATTGGCTAAACTATGCTCCATTACGGATACTAAATCAGCAAAAGAAAAAGTAGAATTATCTTTAGTTGAAACATTAAATGTTTAAGAATTTTCACAGTAAATATTTATTGACCATCTATGTTGGACTGTTTGTCTATTTTATAGTCAATTTGTCATAAAATTGATCTCAGATTGTTTCATTCATAGTCATAATTTTACCTACATTTAAATATGAAACACTTTTAAATATGGCAAACATTGAGTGAACAGTACAAAAGTTAAGCACAATAAATTAGTTTAAATTATAAAAATACACACAAAAAATTAAATATAAGGGTAACAAATTAATTTAAATATTTTCATTTCAAACTGTTTAAAATAAATTATTATATGCCACACCAAAAACCTGAAAGTAAAATAATAAGAATAGAAGAAGAGGCATTCTCCTATGGTAAAGTCAAAACGTAGTTTTCTTGAAATCCAATGTCTTATTTTATTTATTGCCCACATAATTTTAAAAAAAGTAGCAAGGGTATGAAATAGGTGATACTTTCGTAAATGCCAAAATAACAAATTCTAAACAAACACATACTAATTGTATATATGTACAAATTTCTATCTCAATAATAACACAATTTAAAGCAAGTATCGTACAGTAGTTATTTTTTAACAAGGTCATAAAGTTTATATATGTTTTCTGTACATTTCACAAATTGCATCAACACATATTTTAAAATCCGAAAATAAGATAACATATTCCAACATTGAGTAAAAGCTATCGTGATAAATTATTAATTTGTTCTTTAACTGTATTCATTAGATAGAATAGACATTTGGAATTAGGCTGTAATAAGTTTCTTCAGATTATGACTTTATTTTTTTCAGCTTAATGTCTTGTCTATTTAAAGCACCTATTAGACCTATGTTGTTTATACATTTACAGAAATATGAGTTCTTCACCTTCATTAAAAATATATTGAAGGTAATAAATTATGTCTATTATAATAAAATTTGTTTTATAAAATATAGTTTAATTATTTTGTATTCCCATGTTCCTTTAATGCTAATTCGGAGGCTTAAATGTAGTAACTTATTTCTTTATGTGCTGATCCAAGTTTTTATTCATGTTCTTTGTTTGATAAATGAGTCAGAAAAAATATAACGTTTAATTTTGTTCGTTTTAAAATTTATCTGAATACATCTTTATCTTTAAAATTTATCTTAATATATATATTTTTTTAATTTTGGAATAAAAAAAGTAGTAAAATGTTAGTTTTAAGAAAGTAATAAATACAAAATTCATTATATGTTTGTGTTTGCCTAACTGAACCGAATATGTTATATAAATACCTTTAATAGGTTTGTTATATGGTATGGATTTGTTACATAAATACCTGAACAATAGGCAAAACGTGTGTCATCGCTTAAACAGTGGTGAAGAAAGGATTGTGAACAATAATCATGCAAAACAAAGGTATTTGTATAATACAAAATTACTATAGCCTATATTTTGTGAAAATTTTAAACGTTGACTAATTATGGTATTGTCAAATTTTATTTGTTTGAATTTTTTACTGTACAATACATTTATCTGGGCCATAAATAATCTAAATTAAAGACTGACTTTAATAAATATTCTGTAAAAAGTATATGTATTTTGAATTATATAGGCTATAGGCCTCATTTAAAAAAATCGTTATCAAGGAAGATTTTATAAAAACGAACTGATGTAGGCCTACATTAAAATCATTAAATGTTTCTTTTATAAATGAAATTAGTGTATTGAATTAAAATGTTCTTTCTTTATGGTAGTAAAATGACTAATAAATGGTTAATTATTCCTTGGCAAATAAATATGACATATACTACAGCAATTAATTGGAGGATGTAATTATATGAATGAGAAAATGCAATGTCTTTCCTGTTTAAGCGTATTTTGGCAGATAATTTTTTCAAAATATGACAAATTTGAAAGCACTCTTTCCCATTTTAGATAATCATTCGGCAATAATTTGTATCTAGATTATTTTTATTGACTGGAATAATTTTGTACTTTTAGTAGTCATTTTACCATTCTAACGTCTATTTCCCGTTCTGGATCACGTCTTTTTAGCGTGCTGGAAGAACGTATATTTCCCGTTCTGAAATAACGTATTTTTACCGTTATGGAGCAACGTCTATTTCTCGTTATAGAACAACGTCTTTTTACCGTTATACAGTAACGTCACATTTCCTAGTTTTCAGCGAGTTTTTAACTAAAATATGACGTCTTAAGATGACGAGAATCCAACGATGTATTTACGGCAACGCAACAACGAGGTTTAGACGTCTTTTTACCTAATCTTTAACTATTTTGCAACGTCTTTTTAACTATCTTATCGCTGTGACATTTGGGCGGAATATTGACGTACCATTAAAACCGTTTCTTGACGTTTCGGCTAAACGTGTTTTCCACGGCAATATGACATGCTTGTGCTACGTGGGATATGGAGAAAGTATTGTTTTCGTAAAAATGTTCGAATTTGAATTTTCAGTTGAATTATCTGTGTTGGTGCTCCCTGAACCCAAAAATATTTTTAGTGGAATTTTTTGTTTTGGTGCTCCCTGAACCCAAAAAAGTGTTTTTAGAGTGGTGTCTGTCTGTCAGTCTGTCAGTATGTATACACGACCAGAGAGGACACTATTGGTCCGATTTTCATGAAATTTGGTACCGGTATGTAGGTACTAAACCCTAATATCTCCAGGCGTTTTTTTCATTTTTTGGAATTTTTAATTTTTGAGGGTAATTTACCCCTAAAAACCCATATAAAACGACAAAAATGCAAATTTCTCAAAAACGGCTCTAACGATTTTGATCAAATTTTCAGTATTTATAGTGCTTAAGATGCCAAACAAAATGACACCACCCGCTTTTATCAAAACTTCGGCGTTTTATAATTATGGGGAAATGTTTAAAAATAAACAAGTTTATGTTGTCAATCTAGCATCGCGGCGGCGGCCGCACGGGGTAGCACCATGGTAGCGATCACGGCCAGTAATTCAAAGGTCGCGCGATCGAATCCCGCCTATGACAATAATTTTTTATACGATTGACGTAGGTAGAATATTATTTTTTTGTTTTGTTCTAAAAAGTAATAAATAAAATGATTGAAAACAATATTATTTTGACTACAGTAAGTTGGGAGAAAGTTTGTGTCAGTTAACTGATACCGTTTATTTTCTTCTTGTTAACCAGCCAGACAACTAACTAGCTTGTTTTTTTGTTTTCTGCCAGTTAGACTAATGAAAACACTCCATACTATGGGAGAAATGTATATCGCAATAAATTAAACACCAGGGTCGAACCTATGTAACTGTAGCAGCCTGGGAACTCGCTTACAGGCACTTTGCTCTTGCTTTGTTGTATTATTCACCTAACCTAATGATGACATGAAACAGTGAAGGGGTAGTAATTTCCAACTAAAAGTTTCAGATGGAACAATTGGTTTTTATAAAGAGTTTTTTTGAAGGGCAAATAAATATGCTCAAATGTATGGAGATCTTTCAAGCATATTATTCTGGATAAAATGTTTTCTATGTACAAAAGACTCTGGATTAAAGTTTGGCTATTAAATTATGTATAATGACTGGCCCTAATAATGTTTGTAGTTATGATTGTGATTATGGCCAGGCATTTGTGATTTTCTCTTGAAATTCCTTAATATCATTGGCTAACTCTATGTAAGACTGCATTGTTTTTAATATTTGCTTATATATTATATTATGCTGAATTTAAAAAATAATCTGCATAGCATGTATCTATCACCACATTCATGTAAACTATACTTTGAAACCAAAATACACCTGCTGAGCGGTTACAAAATAAATTTGCCCCAAAAACTAATAAACCAACTGAAAAATGTTTTGGCAAATAAATGTCTAGCACAGCCCACTCACTTTACAAATGTTGCCGAGGTAACAGGGGATATCTTACCAAGTTGAGTAGATTCTCTCTTTTTTCTGTCTCTTCCTTCTAACTGAAGACAATCTCAGACAGCTCAAACTACATTTCCTTCAAGTTACAAGAACAACCTTATTACTACAACGTAGATATGTTTCTTTATTATTACAAACAAATTGTTTTACAAAAGAAAATACAAATACTTGCATCATTTATTGTTTATGTAATAAGTAGCCTAGGCCTACTTTAGAGTAAATTTTAAAATACTAAACATCCACCTATTTAAAACCAAATAAATTCTACACCATATTTAATTTAGTGTATCATCCTAATATCTATATATATCACTAATATATCACCAATATCTATCATCCTTCAATGATAATAATTTTAGACTCTCACCTATTTTGTATAATTTTCTCTTGGTGCTTGAATCCAGTTAAGTTTATTATTGTTCAATATCAATATTTATAGATTATCTATATAAACCTGAAATACCACTGACTCACTCACACATCGCAGTATCTCGAAAACTATACCTCCTAGAAATGTGAAATTTGGTACACATATTGCTCACAGGCCCGAAAGGCACACTAAGAAAGGATTTTAAAATATAAGGCCTTAAAGGGTTGAAACAACCCATAAAACTGTACATATTACAGTACAGCCTCGCTAATCCGGTCTCCGGTAATCCGGACAGCCCTAAAAAAAACTATTAATTGCAGTATTTTACTTTTGTCCTTGGCTATTTTTAGCGTGAAGAGAAAGCTCAGCCGAGGATAGAAAGGGTCGGCCAATTATCTTTTGTCCCACAGTATTTCAAGGAAGTGACTCACTTCACCAGCTCGCCGCACTATACCTGACTGCAGACTGTCTGTCGAATCAACAGTCCCTTTTTGATTTGTTTCTCGCTAGACATCTGGAGTGAAATTTTCAGTGCGCCCTATTCATTTACACTGTGGTCTCACAGCACTGAAAATAGCAACTGTGGTCTGTGGATAGCTGAAAATACTCAAAAATCTTTGAAATTGGACAAACTTACAGTTTAATAGTGTGGGACGCTAATGGTGTGTTCACAATGTAAAAATAAAATTGGTTTGCACTTTAAAAATCGAATAATGTCCAAACTTTTTTATACTTTTTAATTCGTGACATCAAAAAGTTGAACTGCGAGAAAATATTTTGTTTTTAGGGCAGGTGCGTCATGCAAGCGAGAGAAATGTAGCTGAAAAGCTACATTTTCTGAAAAGCATTTTTTGAAAAACTTGGCTATTGTAGTTTCTATCATACAACAGTTAGAACACGAGATTCGTTTCGCGGGTAATGTGGTAACATGTACGGGCGGCTCGCGACTTGCATCCGTCATATTGTGTGAGTATTTGACTCTAAAACTGGCTTCACTCTTGCGTTCGACTTGACCAGTCTATTTAATTCTGTGGTCGCTGATATTTACTGTATTACCAAAACACCAGTTGTAATACGTTTTCCCACTAAAAACACAAACGGTATACATTTCATGTATTTTTTAGGCTTTTTCCGTCTAATCCGGACAGTGTCCGGTTCCGTCAAGTCCGGATTAGCGAGACTGTACTGTATTTTGTTTACTTTCCTTAAAGCTAGAAAGCTGAAATTTTGTATATTTATTACTTAAAATTACACATAAAAAGTAAACCAGTTTTACCTTATGTAACATTCTGCTTAGGGGTGGAAATGTAGTAACAACCCCTAAAACAATTAATATTAATTTTTATACTTTCCTGAAAGCTAGAGAACTGAATTTTTGTTCATTAATTTCTTAAAAGATGCATATAAAATAAACCAGTTTTACACTTCGTAACGTTCTGCTAAGGGATTGAAAAGTAGTAACAACCCCTAAAACTATAAATAGACTATTAATTGAATAACGTTGAGGAACGTGAAATTTGGTACATGTATGTTCATAGGCACTAGCGACGCACTAAGAAATGATTTTAAAATATTTGGCCTTTAAGGGTTGAAACAACACCTAAAAAAATGAATGTTGTTTGTTACACTTACCTTGAAGCTGGAAAACAGAAATTTTGTACATTTATTTCTTGAAAAACACATAAAAAGGAAACTAGTTTTATATTTTGTTACGTGGTGAAAGAGGTGAAAATGTGATAACAACCTTTAAAAACTATAAATACTGATTGGTTTTTCTTTCCTTAAAACTAGAGATCTGAAATTTGGCATTTATTCATTTTAAGGAAATATTTAAATGCGTAAAGCTGATTAAATCTATCCTGATCTATTAAAGTCGTATCTGTTCGATCTGCAACATCCAGCTAAGACTGTGATTTACCAGTCTGTAGATTTAGCGGTTGTAAAAGAAGACGCTCTTCACTCTGAATTCTTTATTTTTAATTGATTTAAATTATTCAACAAACATACCTTGACGAAGACGATTGACAGGCAGCCAGTGAACAAAACAAACCAAACTAATTGAAAATACATGTAATAATTCACATCGTGAAATAAAATATGAAAGAAAATGAGGGAGAAATATTACAATTATGTAACGTAGTGATGCAAAACAATTCACCGTAGCGCTAGGGTGTTCTATATCTTTGTACAGTAAATAAAATCAACACAACATTTTAACTAGTAGCGGTATATTATATTTCATAATTAACCAATCATTGCATTAATATTACTAATCAAACATTGAAATTAGCAACTGAAACAGAGATTTGATTTGAAAATGTATGTACACTTAAACTCATTTTTATAATATGGAATGAATGGAAAGAACAAATTTACTTTTGTTAGTAGAATTCAGAAGTATACGTTAGTCTGTGAATCAGGTTTATTTAAGCAATACAATTTTGTTTAACCCTTTCTACTCGAATTACTGGGGACCTAGTGTTGCTATTATGTCAGATTAATTTTGAGCAAATATTGCACTGTAACATGTTTACTCAAAAAAAAAAGTATTTCTGTCAGTTCTAAAAGGCTGATTTTTTTGTAGTTTCTTCTATGAGTAAAGTATAGATTGGTATGAAAAAAAACATATATTTTTATTTTCAAGTATATGTTTTTAATTTTTATTTATTGAAAAAAATATAAACTTGTAAAAAAAAACGGAATAAACAAGAATTTTGGAAAAATTTTCAATGGGAAGACCTATATTTGTTGCTTGTTTTTTGTTATCTATATCATTATAAACAAAATTAAGTGGTTTACACATGTTTTAGACACAATAATAAATTATAAAAAAATTATAATTGAAAAACAAGTTTTTTTGTAAAAATGAGTTTTTATGAAATCAATTAGTTTTGACACCAACTTGTACAAAATTGCCTCAACTATTTATTATATTGCTTAAAAACAGTATTATGTAGATCAAAACTAGTAAGAAAAGTGGTTTTCAAAACTGATTGGTAATATTTTAATCACTCAGGTTCGAAACAAAAGTTCCGTCGCCACTAACATTATTTTCTAACAAACTGCCGTCGTCTTCGTTCATTTTATTTCACAACAATCATTATTATTATAAAAAGAACAATATTCAAAAATAAACTGTGAAATTACACACGATAACCTAGTACAACAAAACTAAACAACGCGTAAGCTCACTAAAACGCTGCGTAGTAAGTAGGAACCAAACAACGGCGAGAGCAGACAGCTGTTTACAGACCGGACAACAAACATTACATTTTTTAAGATTTATTTACCACAGAAACTGAACTCAAATGGTCCTAAAAAAATTACACAGATAGCAGCACATCTTAAACTTCAACAATAGCGGTCATCAAAGTAAGTACGTCTGTTCAAATGCAATCAAAGAACGTTATCGTAGCGAGTTCGTGCGGATTAGTAGGGTACGGTGCTGCCCCGACACTCGAGTGGAAAGGGTTAATAGTCATATATATTATTTCTCAAGGCCATATTTTTGTCGGTACGCCATAACTTCCTTAATACCTTATCAAATTACATGAATGAGGCATCATTTTAAAGCTTTCCTTAACCGCTACACCGGAAAAATATACAAAATACAATTATATGAAAAAAAAAAGAAATAAAGAATCCGAAAGTAAGAGTGATTGATGTACGATCAAGTAAGTTATAAGGATATTTTCCTCGCGTTGGCAACACTGATGATAACAATACCCAGCTGGAGAGCTGCCGTTATGCCACTACATTGCTATTTTTAATTAATTGTAAGCGTAGTTATAAACAGCATTGTGGATACACCTATTGTTGTTGTTTACCTTCTGCAAGTTGGTAAGTTGTTTAAAAATATATAATAACAATAACAAAATTATTTCTCTTTAACATGGATTTAAATTAATAAAACACTGTTAGTAAGTTAGAATGCGAATGCTTCGCTTGAGTCAGCTAGTAATGAAATTAATCTGCTACAACAGTCAGCTGATCTAAGCGTTTCAAACAAGCAGATGTTTGAAGCATGATGTAAACATAACTTACGCGGGCCACTCACGATGAGATTTGATACAGCGAAACTCATATTGCTACAGTGGTTTCATAATACGTGTTTGTGATACAAGGCTACACACATTGGTGGAGTACCAGTGAGGGAACTTCGTGAATACTCTCCCTGCAAAGTATGTACAGGAGTTTTATAAGCAAAGATCATGGGCACAGATGTACCCAAAGATTTGTTGCTCGCTTGCGTCATTTCATTTCTCACGTGTTTGTGGGACAATGTTATCAAACAAACACGGTTGTAGTTGATAAATATTAATAGATTGTTCCAAAAAAACACTTTATCTTTATCACCCACTCATAATTACAATGAAAGCAAACAATTTATCTGATTAAATAAAATCATACGATGATTTTATTCTGTTCTGGAAAATGATACTGTTATCATAACATCAAAGCAGGTAATTAATTTGTTAATATTAGGAATAAGTAGGTTGTATGTTATTGTCCAGAACTTTGATTGTCCAGAACTTTGATTGCCCATAACTTTGATTGCCCATAACTTTGATTGCCATAACTTTGATTGCCATAACTTT
>JAGFPH010001601.1:246540-260951 GCA_018207615.1 Philaenus spumarius | reverse complement strand
CTACAAATAAGCCAAATTTTATCAAAATCGTTAGAGCCGTTTTTTTATAAAAAAATAATAACTGATTTTTTGGGGGGTTTTTGGCCAAAAAGGGGGTTGTTTTTCAAAATTGTTCAAAACCCTTTTTCGTGCATCTACACAGGCGTACTGGACATGTCTGGTGCAAATTTGGTTGAAATCGATCGAATAGTTTTCTCTCTAGCTTTGTATACATACAGACATACAGACATACAGACAGACATTTTGTAAAAACCACTTTTTTGGACTCAGGGGGTCCCAAAACGGATATTTCCACAAAAATCTCAACATCGATTTTTTTTGCGATCACTATACTTTCTCTATACTATAGTATAGTGAGAAAGTAAAATGTATGCATTCAGGAACAAAATATGTTCAGAAATTGTATTGATGTTAATGATGTAATTTTATTTCAGAATCCTTATAGCCTACGCGGGACGTCGCTATAGGGGGGGGGGGGGTCGTCCCCCCCCATAATTTTTATACCCAAAAAGTTTGAAAATTTGAGATTTTGAAAAAAGTTGGGATTTCGAAATTTTGATTAAATTGCACGCAAAAAACTCAAAAACTCCAACTTTGGGTTTGGGTTTTTTAAAGTTTTTGTTGTTAATTACCGACATTCACAAATAACAAGCAAGTTATAATTTCCTGTCAAAAAATGTTGGGCAAATCAAAATATTCTGTACCAAATAAATGCACCGTCTTCTGATGTTCTGGGAAATTTTGTTCCAGCCCTTGTCATTGTGGCAACACTGACTCGCCACGCCATGCACTGCGCCAGGACAGTGTTGTTAGATTGAGGGTTTTTCCCCCAAAATGGGGAAATTTTAAAGTTGCTGGTATAGGTAGTACCATTTAGGATGGCGCGTGGTTTGCGCAGAAGCAGTAATGCCCTTCTCCCTCCAACACCAGTCTTTGTTGTTTTGTAAGAAAAATACAGTCTGTGTCAAATCCATCGATTAGAGGGCCGCCGAGCAATTTTTAATATTGGACGCGCTTTCAATTACAAGCTTCTGCACAGTACTAGGATTATTTAAATAGGACAAATTTTATATATTTGTAATCTGCATGATATTTTGCAACTAACAGTATAAATATCTTCCAGTTTAGTAAATGTTCGGAATTTATACAATAACAAATACTTCGATTTTTTAAATCGGGACATGAAAAAGTAGTAAAGCGTAAACTTTTTTTATTTTTAGGGTAGAAAAAACTTCCAGCGGCAAAGTTGTAGAAAATTAGTTGATCTACATATTTTATTTCAAACATTTTTCAGTCAGATGTTTGGTTTATCCACAAATCGCTTGCAAATAAGCGCAACCAATATTATCAGGTAATAGCCTAATGTAAACATATTGTTTTTACTTTCTCCCCCTATACCATAGTATATGGAGAAAGTATTGTTTTCGTCAAAATTTTCGAGTTTGAGTTTTTGGTGGAAATATCCGTTTTGGGTCCCCCTGAACCTAAAAAAGTGGTTTTCGGAGTGATGTCTGTGTGTGTGTCTGTGTGTCTATGTGGATGTTATCAGACCTAGAGCCTAAACCAGTCGTCCGATTTTGATGAAATTTGGTATGGAGGTAATAATCCACGGTATCTCCAGGCGTTTTTTTCATTTTTGTGAATTTTTAATTTTTAAGGATAATTTTCCCATAAAAACCCTTAAAATAACGGAAAAATCAACTTTTCTCAAAAACGGCTCTAACGATTTTGATTAAAATTTTATAATTTATTAGGGACCTAAAGTACTATAAACCGTAAAATTTTAATCAAAATCGTACGAGCCGTTTTTGAGAAAAGTTGGTTTTTGCGTTATTTTATGGATTTTTATGGGAAAACAACTTTAATACAAAATCACCTCTCCTACCCCACCCTACAAGTCACCGTGAATCTGTTTAATAATTTAAATATGTTTGTGAGAAAGTATGTGCCAGTTCCTGGTACCGTTTATTTCTTTTTATTATATCTGTAGTTAATTTATAATGATTAACTGAATTGAAGAGCGGGACAGTTCATAATTTAATGTAATGTAAATATATTGTTGTTTTTTTATATCTATACTAAATTCATAAGAAACTACTTGAAGAGTTGGACAGTAAATTATTTAATGTAATGTAAATATATACTATTTTTCTATTTACATATATCTATAGTAAATTTATAATAAACTACTTTATAAGTTATAAAATAGCCTTTAATTTAAATCGTATTTTAAGCGTGTTTAGTACATGTTTTATTTAAAATGTCTCGATATCATAAAGTAAATACTGTAAGCCAACATAACTAGGGTTGACTGTACAGTGCCCCGCCTAAACTTAGGAGGGGAAGCGTGGTGGGATAGGTACTCTGTCTCACTCGCACTACCCGCCCTACGAGCCATCCTATATGATTTTATCTATAATATTGGTGAAAAGAAAATGGTGGTGAAAAGTATGGGGAATTTTTTTCAATAATGTGACGAACATTTTGGAATTCTTGTAAAAAATTAAAAACTCAATATAATATAGAACGTACAGTGAGTGTTGAAAACCCTACTTACAGAAGTCGATTTTCTTTAAATTCCTCCAGAACCTCATCTCCACTGGGATTTATTCCACACGACATAACCCAGAGCTATCTGCTGCGCGTTGGAACTCCCACGACAGAAATTGGGAAATATGGTCAAAATTGTTGGGGAATTTTAGATTTTGCCCCCCCCCCCCCCCCCCCAATAATTTGTTGTAGTAATGCCCTGAGTATACGGCTCCTTTTTATGGTAACGATAATGGGAAAGGCTCGTGGACGACTTTTGTGTATGTATAGTTCAGTATTAGGCCTACTTATAAATTATGAGCTATTTATAAATTATTTTTCACTACAAAATAACCTCAACCGTGCATATCTTATTTCTACAATATCTTAGGCCTACACTGAGTTTCTAAAAGGTTATTACTGAATCTTTTGTCTTGCACTCGCAGCTTGCTCCAGGTCCACCTGCTAGAAACCCAGCTGGCCTAGAACACCGACATCTGACCCATCAGCTGATCTGCACTCTGCACCCGGCGATTGAAGTCGTTTCGCGGACATAACAGATGCCGAACGTGCGCTCGCAGCAAGTCCGCCGTAAGCTGCGCGGTCTTCATTACCGGATCTTGTCAAGTAAGTTAGAGCTGGAAGAGATGAGAGACGTGTGAGGTCACAGAAAGAAAGTTTACTTTCACCAGAAGGCTTCTTCTGGAACATTCCACACCGGTTTTGCAACCGTGGACAAAATTAGTTCTAATGCACACATATACTACTGCATATACAGTACTGTAGTACTGAATTCATGAATCATATTTTTGCTAAACAGTAAACGAAGGAATTCTTCATTCTGTAATATTTAGTAGATTTGCTTAAAACTCGTTTTTACTCAATACTCCACTGCACCTGCATTGTGATATATTTTATTGAGTTTAGCCTCTTATTAAAATACTAGGGGAGACCCCTGCGTGCTCTGCACGTCAACCCCGTTGGGACCTTCTAAACACATATTTTATATTTTCTTTATAATAAAGGTGTAGGATTAATAATACCCTCAAAGCTAAGAAGGGTAGTACTGTTAAATGTCCAAATCAAATTATTTCGTGTATTTTATAACAGCAGTTATAATAAAGCTTAAAAAATCCAGCAATAAACACACACTTAAATACACTTAAACAAAAACCTAACCTAAAAGTTAGAAATACAAAAATTTGTTTCAAATTTTGAAATCAGCTCTTAAGGGGGCGCTTCCCTGCCCGCCATATTGAATCTGATTCCCATAAGAGCAATGCTACAGAATAAGTCATTTTTTTCCGTTAATTCGTGGAATAAATTTAAAAATTTGGTTTCACTTTGAAGTACTGTCATATGCGGATGTTGATTGCCGAATACATTTTCAGAAACCGTTTTATTGTTTTCATAAACGTATGATATAAATAGTAAAAAATAGTAAACTTTATAAATTGTTTACTCAGTTGCAAAAAGAGATATTGCAAAAATCCTTAGCAATCAACACCCACAATCTATTTTACTTTAAGAAAAAAATACAGCTTTCGTTTTTTAACAAAAACAGCACAAAAATATGCTTAATAGTGAAGGTATGTTTTGGTTATTTAACATTGAAATTGGTACCCAATATCGTAGTTTTGAATGTGGAGAGCCGAGCCTTAATGGAAATATTAAAGCAAACGGCTGATTGCTGTACCGACACTACGCATATTTAATCATTATTTACTATGGTGCTCCCAATGCCATACAATATTTTGTATAGTTTGTATTTTTTACGTAAAATAGATGGCGTCCTTTACAAAAACCCAACCTAAAAGTTAGAAATACAAATAATGATTTCAAAGTTTGAAATCAGCTGTTACTGGAAATAAAACCAGCTGATACTGTACCAACACTAAACATATTTAATTATTATTTGGTATACGGCGCTCCCGTTGCCGTAAAATATTTAGTATAGTGTGTGTTGTGTTTACGTCAATAGATGTCGTTGTTCACAAAAACCTAATTTAAAAGTTAGAAATACAAATAGTTGTTTTAAGTTTAAAATCAGCTGATAATGGAAATATTATAGCAAACAGCTGATAACTGTTACTATTATAGTCAAAAATAATTAATGGCGTTTGCGTTTTTGTTAAATATTTAGTATATTTTTTGTTTTTATGTTCAATAATTATTTGAATGTAATATTTTGTCCAAACTTCAAAGTAATCGGTGAAGAACTTTCAGAGATTTGCGATTGAACAAATGAAAATTTTAATTTATACAGATATACTGTAGTAATATTGCATATAATTAGGCCGCCTTGTAGCTGGTGGGTTAGCGTCCTGCCTCCAAAGTTGAAGGTCCCCGGTTCAAATTCGGGTGAAAACCACCAATGTTCCTGCAAGTATAGCACGCTTCTGTTTTTCGCTTTAAAAATGCGTATTAATTTTGCATTATTATCTCAATCAATACTAAAACTGGCAAAATGTACGTATTTTAAAACTAAAGTGAGGATAGGTACATTAATGACCCGTTTTAAAAATGGCGCCAGTGTTTCTTCGAATTTAAGGTTAAAGAAAATGAACCACAAAGGGTGGTGTATGCATTCACGCAATGTCTAATTATAGGCAGTATGTTGTCCCCGTATCCCACAGATAGCTCTGGCGTTCGACAACGTATCAAGATAAGTTGAGGAAGTAATATTATAGAGAGATGTAGGTCTACTGTACTTTGAAATAAAGTGGCTTATATCTCAAGGCTCGGCAGAAGTGAAAAATATTTCTGAGTTGATCGCAGCTCTCCAAGTGGCAGAGCTGTACACTACTAGCATTGAGTTTGCTAGTTTTTCATTCTTCCGCTAGCGAATACAGGGCAGCTTCATAAAGGCGGAAAATAGAGGTAACCCTGATTGTAAACGTACTGAAATGTGCATGCGTGACAATGTATGGTAGTGGTAGTACGTGTTATTAAACACAGCTTTCTCTCACACATTGTACATTAACGGATATATTATTTTTCTAGTATTCCTCTGCAAGCAACGAGTTGATGCGATAACCACCAGAGTGCAGGCTAAACACTCGAGTAGGTACACAAATTCGGCGCGTACATAAATTAATCAAAATTACTGAAATTATTTTAATTTAAAGGTAATTAAACTTCGAATGTTGTGATGTTTTTACATTTTTGATATTTGCATTATTAAATAAGACAAAAATAGCAAACTTTAATTTTGAGTTAAGTGAAGGAACAAATTTAGTTAAAAGCAAATTGTATAAGCAAATATATAACAAATGTATATACATTTCTTGGTGTCACGTGAGGAAAGACAGTTTTATTAATTTAATTTGATATATTTACAAAATGTACTTCATCATCTACACATTCAGTGAATTCATAGAGCGGCCGATGTCAGCAGTGCGGCTAGTAGATAGGAAACTCCATGTGAAATGCATTAGCATAGCCTTTCCCGTACTGCCAACTAAAGTCCGAATACAGAATAGTGCTAGAGCAACCAATTCATGCAAATATGTCTACAAAGGTGATTTCCCTGTTCAAAAACAAATAAAATTGATATACAATAACAAACACTAATTGCAGATTAATGATACTAGGGGTTCTGCCCCACGACGCTTCTCGCCCCAACCCCGCCTCGGCCTACGGCCTCAGATGTCTGCTTCGCTTCGCTCGCAGTTGGAAAACTCGCTAAAGGATCTCGCTATTCTTTTGCTCGTTTGTACCTGGGTGACCGAGCATCGCTCAGTATTTTTAACATCTGGATTGTATCTATAATGTATCTATTCGAATATTTAGTAAAAATAAGTTGTATCTATTCGCCTTCTAAGTGACTTGAAAAGTGGTATAAAAAGAAGTTCAGAGTTTAAATTTTATGCGCATTTTTCTCTTATACTGGCGTTTGTTCCTGATAAAATGGTCCTGCCACAACACTCATATGGGTTTTTGACAATATCAGAAGACAATTCTATCAACTCAGACGACGTATTTACAAAAGTGATGCCATTGAGTGGTATACCTTTTTTCCCATTCACTTCCAAATGTTTGATGGATCCATTTCCCACAGAGAGTATACGTTTTGAAAAAGAAATGTCACTTTTAGAACTACAACAATAACTTTATCCATCCATAAGGAATAACAGTTCTGTTAAATTATATAAATCTGCGGTTTTATTTGGCAGCTGACTCAAACTCATTAAACATTATCTCCATAAGATTAACATGGGAAGTTTGAAGGCTTGTGGGCCGGAGCTCCTTCTCGGGTGAATAGCGGATAAACGGATGATCGGATGTTGAATCTGACGGAAAATAGTTAGTTTGAAATTTAATTTTCTACAACTTTTGTATTTTGCTATCTCTTACCGTTCTCTTACAAAACGCGCTCTAAGTGGACAAATTTAAAAAAATTAACCTTTCCCGCCCGAAAAGTGCCTTCAAAACTCAAAAAGGTTTCTCGTCGAGAGATTTAATTCAAGTATGAGGTCGAAAGAGGTACGATTACGGGAAGTGCCTCATAGTTCATGTCAGTGAATGAATCAGTGAACCTTCCTAGCTTTATATAAGTAGAAAGACGTTGGGCGGAGCCTCTCTTCTCGTATGAATAGTGGCTAAATGGATGTTTGGATCTTGGATCTGACGGGAAATCGTTTGAAATTTAATTTTCTACAACTTTTGTATTTAACTTTTTTGCTATCTCTTACCGTTTTCTTACAAAACGCGCTCCAAGTGGAAAATGAAAAAATAGAAAAATCTTTCCCGCCCAAAAGAAGCACCCAAAATTAACTTCTGGTAATTTTTCTGAAAGTTTCTCGTCTAGAGCTTTAAGGGTCGGCTCTAGTAAAACAGAAAGCAACCTGCGACTCCAGCATAGCGGCGGTAGGTTACACGGAAATTGCTCAGTCTAAATCCATTTAAAACCCGAAATTGTTCAAATAGCGTTTTAAAAAAAATACAAAACTCTTGGGGACGAAATTCCTCATGCGGATGGCTTGGTAGTTTTTCGTTATAATTGATAGTGACAACATAAAAAAATACTAAAAATCATGTTTTAAATTGTTAATAAATATTTAACAAAATGTTTTTCTTAGTTTTGGAAAAGCCATTTGCATGCATATTAGCCATAGCTTTAAAATGACATATCGTTCATAATCATCCGATCAAAAATAAAGGAAAAATTTGGATTTTAATTTAACATTGGTCTTATGGGGTGTCAGCCAACATGGCCGACAGCTAGAACCGACCCTTAAGTCAAGTATGAGGTTGAGGGGGGTCCGATTAAGGGAAGTGCATTATAGTTCATGTCAATGAATCAGTGAACCCGTCTAGCTTTATAGTTTGTATTATTTCAATCTTATACTAGAGCGTAAATATTTTACTTTCTTAACTTCATTTCCATAATTATTTTTTTTAGAGGAAGCCAATATAAACCAAATGCACAAGAATTGGAGACAATATCATTAACTTTCAAAAGTATGCCTGTACTAGATGAGATGTAGATATAATTATAAACATTTACTCTGTGAATTCAATCACAATAATTCAAGTAACCTGACAAAGAATCGAACTCCCGCCCACACATTCACCTCTTCAGTCTAAAAATAACTAAGCTCCAGGTCGTAGTAAAAGAGAAGAGTATAACAGACCTTGATCGGGAATGACGTAGGAGGACAGTGACGTCACACGCGTAGGCGGCTCTTGGGGTGGGATAATGGGGGGTGGTACAACATCCCCAGCGTGGGAAGTATGAATGGAAGCAGTAGGCGTACAGCGAAATTAAATGTCAATCTTGAAATTTTAATTTTCAAATTGAGAGGGTCTTTCCCTCTAGCCTTTAAGTGTTAAATATTTTTATTCTGTTCTATGAAAGCCAGAAAATCGCGTGAGTGAAGAAGTAGTTGTTATAAAGTAGTTATAGTGTATTTTAGTAACCATAGGTTAAATATATGTTTTACAATAATGGTTTTGGAATATTTGTAGTAAATACAAATATGATTCAATTTACTTTTGGGTCTTTCTAAGTATCATGAACAATTTCAACTCCATATCGAAAAAAATAGACTGACTTTAAATGGCGGCAAGATTAAAATGGCTGAGCATTTTATTATTTTAGTGTGAAGAATAGGCATGGGCGCCAATATGATATTTTCTAGGAGACCTTGGTATGAGGCTTAACACGTTCACTGCTAAGGACGCACATGTTAGCTTGACACTGAACACTATGAGAAGCTGCCGACGCACAGTGCTTCACACACCAACCCCCATATTGGGAGTGTTTTCAATAATACACAATGCATTGCGTACCCCCGTATTGGGAGTATTGTTAATGCACAGTGCATTGCGTGCTTCGCACGCCAACCCCCGTATTGGGAGTATTTTCAATATACAGAGCATTGCGTGCTTCGTACGCCAACCCTCGTATTGGGAGTGTTTTCAATACACAATGCATTGCAGCTCATGCTTGAACTCTTGTAAGAAATAAAATAAATATTATGTAAAATCAAACGGCCCATAACATTTAAAACATATTTTAGTGGTAATCTCTTTAAAGAAAAACACCTGACTATAATTAATAATATACATATTTTACTTTCCCTGGGAGCTAGGGGGGGTGGGGGGCGTAGACCCCCTCTGCCCATAGGTATGGGCGTCCATGAGAATAGGCGCACAACATCGGGGTATCTTAACATGACAAAGGGAGGTGAATTTTGGTGTACTCGACCATTTCACCCCTTACCCCAAAATGAGGGGTTGAGAGGGTAATTCAAAAATCTTAAATACAAACCCCCATCAAGTGAACCTCATTTTAAAGGGCTTGATAAATGAAGAAGAATGTCACAAATTAGTGGTCTCTATCTTAACTCTATCGAAAATGGCGGCCAGTCAATTTTTAAATGTCCTATGTTAACACAATTTTAATTACGTTACAAACACTATGTTCCAATGGAAAGGAATAATGGTTCTTTGGATGTTATTTATTTAATAAAATCAGAGGGTCATTCAAAATCTAGTACTAAACAAATATTTACACAATATGGCATAAGCTTAAAAGGAACTAATAAACTTGCAGTTTCTAGATGCAGCATGTTATAGTCTTTTCTACGTTGAAAGCACAACTACTGATAACAATCCAGTGATAATAGCATCCAGTGAGTTTGAGCACTTAATCTAAATTTAGAATTAAGGTACATTTTTAGCTTTATTACCAATGAAAGGTATTTTAACGTACAAAATTAAAAATCTTTGTTAATAAGGTGCTTTCAACTCTACTGGCCGTCATTTTCGATAGGGTTAAGATAGAGACCTCTAATTTTTGCCATTCTTCTTCATTTATCAAGCCCTTTAAAATAATGTATCACTTGATGGGGGTATGTATTTAAGATTTTTGTATTACCCTCCTCAAATCTTCATCAAAATTAATTATTCAAGCATCATTTTGAAGCTTATGTTCCCCGCTGTTCATGAAAAGTGGACAGCTTAAAATTCATGTTTTTATTATAAATAAACGGTACCAGGAACTGGCACATACTTTCTCACAAACATTTCTAAATTATTAAACAGATTCACTGTGACTTCATAATTGTAGATGGAGTAGGAGAGGTGATATTAAAGTAGTAGATTAATTAATAAATATTATTATTATTATCTAGAGAGAAAATGATTCGATCGATTTCGAACAAATTTGCACAAAACACGTCTATTAGGCCTGTATCGATGCACGAAAAAAGGTTTTGAAAATTTTTGAAAAACAACCCCCAAAAATCAGTTATTATTATTATTATTAGCTAAACAAGAATTTTTAGAAAGATACGGGTTTCTGCATATGATAGGGTACATTTAGGGCCATTTTTTTATAAAAAAATAATAACCGAGTTTTTTATAAAAAAATAATAACTGATTTTTTATAAAAAATAATAACTGATTTTTTTGGGTTATTTGGTCAAAAAGGGGGTTGTTTTTCAAAATTTGTAAAACCCCTTTTTCGTGCATCTATATAGGCCTAACCACTTTTTTGGACTTAGGGGGTCCCAATAAAACGGATATTTCCACAAAAATCTCAACATCGATTTTTTTTGCGATCACTATACTTTCTCTATACTATAGTATAGTGAGAAAGTAAAATTGATTTAGAAAAATGTTACATTATACTTCATATTACTCAAGAGCACTGAAGTAGGTCTCGAGAATGGAGAAACTCCGAAACGCGTCGACGAACTCATATAAAAGGGTTAAGCTAGGATTGGGGGAAAATTGTACTCAAACTGAATTGTTTCAAAGTTTGAAATCAGGCGTTAATGGAAATATTATAGCAACCAGCTGATTACTGTTATTATTATAGCCAATAAACATATTTAATAGCGCTCACATTTTTGTTCAATATTTAATATACTTTTTGTTGTTTTTATGTTCAATAGATGCTGCTTTTTTAACCGACTTCAAAAAAAGGAAAAGGTTCTCAATTCGACCTGTTTATATGCTTTTTTTTATGTTTGTTTAGCGATTACTCCGAAACTAATGGACCGATTTCGAGAAAAAAAATTAAATGAAAGAGGATCATCCCCCGGTGGTCCCACTCCAGTTTTTTAAAAATCGGCCCAGAACTTAGCTAGCATTTGTCAATAAAGTACGTCATTTTGGCGAAAAATTTGAATTTTCCATTAGAATCTATATATAAAGCTGAAATACCACTGACTGACTCACTCATCACAGTATCTCGAAAACCATACCTCCTAGGAATGTAAAATTTGGTACACATATTGCTCATAGGCTCTAGAGGCGCACTAAGAAAGGATTTTAAAATATTTCGCGTTTAAGGGTTGAAACAACCCCTAAAACCAGAAATATTGTTTGTTTTTATCTCAAAAACCATATGGCCTAGGAACGTGGAATTTTGTACGCAAAATTTATTACTCATGGGTGCTAGAGGCGCAGTAAGAAAGGATTTTAAAATATTTCGCGTTTAAGGGTTGAAACAACCCCTGAAACCTTAAATATTGTTGTTTTATATCTCAAAAACCATATGGTCTAGGAATGTGGCATTTGGTACACATATTGCTCACAGGCCTTAGATATGCACTAAGAAAGGATTTTAAAATATTTCACGTTTAAGGGTTGAAACAACCCCTGAAACCTTAAATATTGTTTGTTTTATATCTCAAAAACCATATGGTCTAGGAATGTGGCATTTGGTACACATATTGCTCACAGGCCTTAGATATGCACTAAGAAAGAATTTTGAAATATTTCGCGTTTAAGGGTTGAAACAACCCCTAAACCATAAATATTGTTTGTTTTATATCTCAAAAACCATACGGCCTAGGAACGTGGAATTTGGTACGAACATTTTATTGCTCATAGGTGCTAGAGACGCACTAAGAAAGGATTTTAAAATATTTCGCGTTTAAGGGTTGAAACAACCCCTGAAACCATAAATATTGTTTGTTTTATATCTCAAAAAAATCATTCCGCATATTGCCATGGGGTTGGCGTGCGAAGCACGCAATGCTTTGTGTATGAAGATACTCCCAATATGCGGAATGGCTTGCGAAGCATTTTACAGCTATTCAGCACCGTCGTGAGTAGACCTATTTCCCAAATTGTTGGTTGAAACCCTAAAACATGGGCATATAAACTTAATTTTGGAAATTTGCTCAACTCACGTCAGCGGTTCAGCTGCGTGTTCGAATTATTATGTTTGTCCAGCGATATTCCGGAATTAATGAACCGATTTCGATAAATCTTTTTGAAGTTAAAACTTCTGTTGACCCATTGACATTTTTTTGCGTGGGTATCTAAATGAAATCTCAAGTCACGAATCGTCACAAATATCTCACGACACGAATACATTCAATTTTTCTCTAGTGTAATATATTACTGGTTTATAGCTGTCGTACCAGCTTAGTTCAGGTAAATAAGTAAAACTTTTTTATAGCAGTCGTACCCGACTTCAGTCAGGTAAATAAGGAAAACTTGTTACAGCTGTCGTACCCGGCTTCGTTCAGGTAAATAAGTGAAACTTTTTTATAGCTGTCGTACCAGGATTCGGTCAGGTTAACAAGGAACACATTTTTTTATTAGCTGTCGTACCAGGCTAGTTCAGGTAAATAAGTATATTTTTTTAAAGCTGTTGTGCCCGGCTTCAGTCAGGTAAATAAGGAAAACTTATTATAGCTGTCGTGCCCGGCTTCGGTCATGTAAAAAAGGAACAGATATTTATATTTGTCATACCAATTTCTTTATAGCTGCTGTACCCGTCTTCAGTCAGGTAAATAAGGAAAACTTATTACAGCTGACGTACCCGGCTTCGGTCGTGTAAATAAGGAACAGATAGTTATATTTGACATACATAAGTTAAATATTTTATAGATGTCGTACCATACTTAGTTTAGGTAAATAAGTGAATCTTTTTTATAGCTGCCGTACTAGGATTTGGTCAGGTAAATAAGAAACACTTTTCTTTTTAGTTGTCGTACCAGGCTTAATTCAGGTAAATAAGAAAACTTTGTATAGCTGTCGTGCCCGACTTCGGTCAGTTAAATAAGGAAAACTTATTACAGCTGTTGTACCCAGCTTCGGTCATGTAAATAAGGAACAGATGTTTATATTTTTGTCATACCAAATTTTGTATTGCTGTTGTATCCGTCTTCGGTCAGGTAAATAAGGGAAACTTGTTTTTCTGTCATTCTCGGCATCCTTCATGTACGTAAGTAAAATATGTTATAAATGTCGTAAAAGACTTACTTCAGATAAGTGAAACATTTTTATAACTGTCTTTATAGCTTTTTAGCTGTTTTTCATAACTTTTTTAATAAAATAATAACAAAATAATTTTAAAAAACCTACTACCGTACTTAAATGGCATTATACAGTAAATACAAATTCATAAACACCTTTTAGGAAATAAAATGTTTTCTTTAATCTGCACATCGCTCTAAAAATAAAAAAATAATACATTTTTGGAAAAAATAAACCAACTTCAAAAAAACAAAATCAACAAAATGCTGAAACTAAAAAGTAAAAAATAATTAGTATATTGAGCAAACGTAATTTATTCAATGCCGATACAAATAAAATTTTGAAGTCGGTGCCAAATTTACCAAGAATTTAACACTATTTTAGTTCTTCTGAATCTACTACTCCTCAAATTTCATATCCATTTCTTCAATCGTTAAAAGATACAATGGTCGCTCAGAAATACGTTTTTTTCTCTTTTTTACCATTTTCCAACAGCTTATCACAAATTCACAAAACAATCACAACCAAATTTATTGAAATTTGGACAGGATGTCTGTCGGGTCAGCTATTAATAAAATATTTCTTAAAAAGCCAGTTTATTCAAATTTGTATGATTTAGCAAATATGTTTGTTGATAATTTGAGTCAACTAGGTATAAATACATTACATAAATGCTCACAACGTCGTAAATTCATTTAGGCCTACATTTACACGAATAAAATGAATACAGAGTTGTGTCACGCATTTAATCAACTAATATAAAAGTGAGTTTACGTCCGTACATGCATGTATACGTACGTGAGTAACATATAATATAACAGATAATTTCACTCATAATCGGTAATACTTAAACAAACCCAGCATAGATTATACTTTGGGGTTATGTTTACAACTCCAATCATTATAATTTCTTGTAAACTTGATTTATTTAAATAAATTAATAATAAATTTGGCACCGACTTCAAAAATTTATTTGTATCGGCATTGAATAAATTACGTTTGCTCAATATACTAATTATTAGCGAATTTCCATAGGAAAAATGAGCTATTGCAGTGGCCCTTATGGTGAGACCCAAGGTCGGGAGTAGCAAATGAGCACCGATCATGGTCCCCAGAACACGTTTTGGGGTGTCATTAAAATTCATATATATATATAT
>JAGFPH010001601.1:190922-202107 GCA_018207615.1 Philaenus spumarius | reverse complement strand
TGAGGCATAGCGTTGAGATTGTGGTTAATCCTTTAAACTGTATTTTTATTACAGGTAAGCCTAATGTTGTATATACCCTTTATTTAGTTGTTTAATGTTATAGGCCTAACCTCAAAACTCAATAATCCAATATTTATTATTGAAATCATAGCCCTGCTTATAATCGAGCTTTAGCTCGGTCTCCAGGTACTAATAATAATTGCACAGTCACATTGCAAAATGAATTTGTAATTATTTTTATTTTACTCTTAGTATACGTTCACTGTTATATTGATTGCGATTTAGTTTCTTTATTTTTTGCATACGTTTGAAATCACTACTAGAATTACTGTAATTATGTATGTTATTGTGATGGTGCCAATTCAAATAAAATGTCAATAACCATTTTCAAGTAGTCAAATTTATGATTTTGTAACCTACTGACCATAAAACCTGTTAGAGTTGTCACAAATGTACCGTGTTTGGACTCATTTTGCGAAGAAAAATATTTAGTGTTCAGTAATTAGAGTAAAAATTAAGTAAAGTTAACAGTTAGAAAAATGTAGTTGGTGATTCATAGAAGAAAGATTAGCGCCAGGTAGGCAGTGTGAGTGTGTCTGCGCGTAGGGAGCGAGGGTCGATTTTATGGCTTACAGCGCACGTCTGTTTGGACAAACTATAGACGCAGGGGTGCCCACAGCATGGTTTGATGGCGCCATCAGAATTTTTGGGGGGGGAATCAATTTTTGGGGTGTTTTTCACAGTTTGGGGGGGGAATTTCCATATGTTCCTGATTAAAATCAATATAAAATATGAAGATTTGACGATTCCCCCCAAGAAATTAGGAGATAATCTGTTGTTTCTAGGTGTTAAAAATCTCCAATTATTTGTGTGAAAGTGCCGTATTATTGACAGCCAGGCAATTCGACTATTACTGCTTGTAGTGCAGTGTAGAGACGAGCCGATAGAGGTTGCCGCGTGTGGTGTAAACAAAATATAAACATATTATAGACATTTACAGCATTGAGAGCCTGCCAAGGTCATTCTGCAAACAACTGCCCTCCTCCTCACAACAGTCCCAAAACCAGGGTGTAAAACGGTGTAAGTAGATAAGGGGTGCTACTCAGAAAGACGAGTTTTGGACGGGTTTAGCGCATTTCATCAGATGACGTCACGGCTCGAATTAAAAATGCAGCCTTTCGTAGAAACTGCGTTTGCGCATAAATCATCAACAAATATCTTACATATAAATGGTTATAAATATCTTACAATGTGTATATTTTTGGTTTCTGTATGAAACGTGCTTTCCAACAAGTATGAGTTTAACGATACAAATATGAAATTTACTATACCGAATTACCTTCATTTTATGCTCTTTAGATTGGAGATTTCCAAAATGATGTGAAATAAATAGTAAAAAAACTTCCCCACTACACATAAATATAGTGTAGAAAAAGTTATTATTAGAAATATTCGTCTAAATTCAAATAGGGTTAAAGGTTGACTATTTTCTAACTTCAATATATCAAATTTACATCGTTATAAACTACGTTTAGTTAGCTTTAAAACGATAACAACTTCGTAATTTTTAAATGAGAGGAAGTGAGTGAACAAGTTTGTCTTGTCGTCTAATCAAAGAAAAAAACTTCTGTTAAAATCATAAAAAAATCCATTGAAAGTAGTATTACTATTAACTTTTTTTTGGATCACTTTCTTCATTTGTATGGTTGTCCATTTTACATATATTGCAGTTGTATTTTCGGAAGAAAAATCTGTTCGGTGTATTATTATTTATTTATTTATTGTGTAGTTTTGTCATACATTGTTTTGAACATTGTTGGTCTTATATTCATTTTTTGACCCTTGAGTCCAAAAAAGTTTTTTTTACAAAATGTCTGTCTGTATGTGTACAAAGCTAGAGCGAAAACTATTCGATCGATTTCAAACAAATTTGCACCAGACATGTCAAATTAATTAAGTAGGCCTGTATAGATGCACGAAAAACGGGTTTGAACAATTTTGAAAAACAACCCCCTTTTTGGCCAAAAAACCCCCCAAAAATCAGTTAGGGTATTATTTTTTATATATATAAAAAACGGCTCTAACGATTTTGATCAAATTTGGCTTATTTGCAGCCCTTAATGTACCCTACCACATGCAGGAAACCGCATCTTTCTAAAAATTCTTGTTTAGCTAATAATAATAATAACAACTGATTTTTAGAGGTTTTTTGACCCAAAAAATTGTAGTTTTTCAAAAAATTCAAAACCTTTTTTCGTGCATCTATACTGGCCTAATTGACGTGTTTGGTGCAAATTTGTTCGAAATCGATCGAATAGTTTTATCTCTAGCTAATAATAATAATATTTATTAGTTAATCTCCTAGTTTAAAATCACCTCTCCTACCCATCCTACAAAAATGAAGTCACTGTGAATCTGTTTCATAATTTAAATATGTTTGTGAGAAAGTATGTGCCAGTTTCTGGTACCGTTTATTTGAAATGTGTTTGTTTTATAACCTTTCTGTTGTATATTTAACCCTAATGTGTGTACAATTTCTGTAAGTTGTTCTGTCATGGTTTTCATGGTTTCAAATTGTCTAGTTCTCGTGCTATTGTGGTTTTCAGTGATTCTTAAGTATTTTTTGGTGATTTAGGTTTTTTTTTTGAAAAAGTTGTTCAATTTTCCTTAGATTCTTTGGTCTAGTGTTCTATTCTCCATTGCTATTATACAAATTGTTATTATGTATGTTCGCAAATTTCAGGTCTTAAACCCTGTTATTACTTGTGCTATTATTTGGTTGTCTTCGACGTTACGGTATGTAATTAATAGATTGATTTGTGATTTGGCTGTTCATCCGTAAGCGCTTGAAGCCACTTCTTATCTGGATATAAAAGTATGTGTATCTTCAGATGGTAAGCCGTGATATTGGGAGGGTTGAACCATAGATCATGAATAATAAATAGATCTTGCATCCATACGGGGGCTGTGTGCCGGAAAAAAGGTTGTCGCGAAAATAGTACATGATCGCGCCGCGAGGTAGCGCTAGGGAGAAAGCATTGGTAGCATTGGTGTTTCAAACAGCTTCCTTCGTTTCCCCAATAGATAGCGCCAAAAAAGTCGAATTTC
Organism: Philaenus spumarius; assembly: GCA_018207615.1. Lineage (NCBI taxonomy): Eukaryota > Metazoa > Arthropoda > Insecta > Hemiptera > Aphrophoridae > Philaenus > Philaenus spumarius. The sequence goes on along the minus strand of JAGFPH010001601.1, from coordinate 198,999 downwards.
CAGTGGAACAAAATATTGCATTGGATCGGAGTTCTATTAGTTATCCAAATACAATGGTTGAACTAAGGGTATTTTCTTGCTTCTTCGTACATGTGTTTGTTTTTTCTTTGATTGGACCATTTGAAATTTTGAAAGATCACACTTGAAAATTTTTGTGACATCTCATGATTTCGTTCAGTGATATCTTGTTCGATGAAATTTGACCTGGTACGTCCGTTTTGACTTCCATTTGCTATCGGGTTAATGTTGTGATTGAAGCGACTGGTGCGATCATAGCTCTGCGATGATCGCCGTCAGACTGTTGTTATTGAAGCGATTATTCTACCAGTCGCCCGTTCATAACAAGACAACAAGACCATTTTGAACAATGCAAAGCATGCCCCCGCGATTATCGCAGAGCGATGATCGCACCAGTCGCTCAATCACAATGTACCTTTACATCTAACGTGTCTGGCCTGTTAGTTTTATTCCATTAAGTTCTTTTGAAATCTATTTGATATTATTAATTATTATTATTATTAGTTATTTTTTGTTATTTATTTAAAAATCTTAATTTAGGGTATTCGTGTTTACCCCAATACTTACACTTTGTAACTACTTTTCAATCAATGTCTAATTTTATCAAAATAATATTAAAAGAATTTTATTCTCACTTAATTTTGTGTTGCATGAAATATCATTTATTTGTATTATGTTTTTGTATTCTTCCAAATCGGTTAAGTACCTACTACTGGTCTTCAAAATGTATTCCTATTGTAGTTTTTTATTGTTATTTTCTTACAACGTTTTATTAATTATTATCAATGAATGTAAATTTATTTTTGTATTTTTCAATTATATATTACTTTTTTTATTAAATTCGAATAGCTAGTTTAAACATACTTAACATAGTTTAACATACTTTAACATGTTACATTACATACGATTACCACCAATAACAAGGATTTCTTTTTCACCAAGCATTAGAGGTTAAAGAACTTATTTAATATTATGATGTCTTCTGCTACATGCAAAAGTAGTAATGTGTTGTTTTTGTTAATAAATCTTACTGAATTTGTGTATTTGTATTATTTTATAAATTATGTAGAACCTCCTTTTTTCCATAAACATATTGTTATGAAAAACTTTAATAAGTTATTGGATTTAACTGTAAACTTTAAGTTACCTAATGGGTTGTTTTCAGAGAATAAAACAACACTTTTAAGAAAAAAAAAAAAACAATTATGCGTAATTATGTTTTTTTTTTATTTTGCTAAAATGGCATAAAATGTCTACTTTATTTGGGAGAGGGAACCCACAGGCAGGTTTTGGGGGGGATTTGCGCCATAGGCTTTGGGGGGGATGAGCACTCCTCTATAGACCTATTATTTAGACCTTTATTATCAAACTCTGGTACTTAGAGATGTTGTCAGCCTTGAAAAATAAGGAAACTGGTTTATTATGCTTTGTTTTTCTCCAAAATTCGATGTGGAACAAGATGATAAAATAGAACACTTTTTCGAGACTTCATCTTGTGTGTTTTTTTTTTTTTAAATAATATGTGCTAAAAAATTTAACATTTTTGACACGCATGTCACGTTGCTGTCACGCTAGAACGCTCAAAAGCTTTTCAACAATCCGCCATAAAATTACGAAGATTTTAGCACCACCAGAAAGTTTTCTACGTCGTCTGTGAGTGCATATATCGTGTCCACAGACAGACACACGGACACACATTTTGTATTGCCTTATCGTGTTTAGAGACCTCGAAAACGTCGATATAAGTCATAAAAAGTGTTGGTAAAATTTTTAGAATTTTCGCAAGATTTCAATACTTCGGCATTTTAATTCGAGCCGAATAGAGGTTTGGGGTATGGCATCAGACATGCAGATATTAGTTATAAAGTCACTCCCCCCCCCCTTAACTGTTGTGTTTGTTAAAACAAACCAATATCCTTTGGATACGATACTAACTTAATCCAAAGTATCTTTTGAAGCATCGGAAATTTTGAGTGTCCCCTAAAAATGGGGGATTTTGGGGCAACTCAAAATTTTTAAATGGGAAGTATGGTCTTGTGATAACTGATTTTAAAGCTCTATTTAAGACTAGGAAAATGACATTAAGAAAATAAAAATCGGACCACCCAAAACAAAATGGCGGCCCTAAACGTGTTGAAAAAAATCGACATAAAGTTGCTAATATCTCGAAAAGGAAGAGTTTTTAGAAACAATTTCAAGAAACAAAAAATGTTTATTTCAAAGTGCTTGACCTAAAAATTGCTTACAAATCGATTTCGTAAATTTTATTTTTACAAAAAGTGGACTCGTTCATCTTAGAAAATTTTATATATTTATTTCAATTTATTTCAAAACGTTTAGGGCCGCCATTTTGTTTTGGGTGGTCCTATTTTTATTTTCTGTATGTCATTTTTATAGTGTTATACCTTTAAAATGAGTTATCACATGACCATACTTCCCATTTAAAAATGTTGAGTTGCCCCCAAAATCCCCCATTTCTAGGGGACACTCAAAATTTCCGATTGCTTCAAAAGATACTTTGGGTTAAGTAAGTATCGTTCCTCAAAGGATATTTGTTTGTTTTAACAAACACAAATGTTAAAGGGGGGAGGGAAGTGACTTCATAACCACTCTGTATATTTTCCCGCCGTTTAAACCACTGAATGGTTGCGATCAATATGTTAATCAGGCCTACGTCCCGAGCAAGATTTACAACTCCAATGCTCTCAACATTATAAATGTAACAATACAACGTGTATTATATAGCTTTACCAGCGTACTCCAAGGCCGTAGACAGGAAAACTTTTCGCGGGGGGGGGGGGGGGGTACGCTTGACACTGAACACTAAGAGGAGTGGCCGACGCACAGTACATTGCACGCTAACCCCCGTATTGCTAGTGATTTCAATACCCAATGCATTGCTTGCTTCGCACGCCAACACTCGTATTGGGAGTACTTTCAATACACAATGCATTGAGTGCTTCGCACGCCAATCCCCGTATTGAGAGTATTTTCAATACACGATGCATTGCGTGTTTAGTTAGAGTAAAGTATTTTTGTTGAACCTTCATAGTTTTCTTATTTAATAGATAAGATCAAGCTCACAAGAGAGTAAGGCTGTCACCTACTGCATCCATGTGTATTGTACGATGTAGTTTAATCTAACAAATCTAAATATCAGAATGCATGCAATGCACGATGATGTAAAATATGTTGCTGGGTCCTCTGTTGTGTTGTCTATTTGATAATTTAAATTGCACTTTTTAAACCTATTATTAATTTTTACTACTAAATTTCGGGTTTCGAACCCTAACCCCCCCCCGGCTATGGCCTTGGCGTACTCTATTAATTAACTTTTGTGAAAAGTGTTCAAGCTCGTCGAGTCCCAACACAATATAATGCCCTGAATTTACGTAATCTTCATATTGCCGGGAATTGTGCAATATCTTTTGATTAGAGGACTCGGAGTTTGCGCTGTTCCTAGTTGTCCCCCTTCGCACACTTATTGATCAACCCCTCCTACCCCACCTGGCCACCCTATTTGTTTCCGTTACATAGCGATATCCTCCTCTCCTATAACTTAATGACGCCATAATAAACGCTGCTTTCAAAAATGTCAAACGTCAAGTAGGATTAATTATTATGATGTATGCTGTGGTGATCCTATAGGAACTATATTGTATACAAACTAGTAAGCCCCCGCGAAATTTCCCTGGTAGATTAATTAGGTACACATCAGAAATACATTATTTAGAAAAATACTATTTATTTCAAAAACAACTTACTTTATCTAGGTATACCTAACTATGCTGACGGGGTTATTTTTAACTCGGTAAATGTGTACTACTAAAAGGATTATAAAACTGTAGGCCTATTTGTTAAACATTTTTATTTGTATACATTATCCTATTACTTTAAATGAGCAAGTCTTGTATCTATTTTTGTTTGTATCTTTGTATCTGTCGCGGATCTTGAAAACGGCTCTAACGAATTCAAAGAAATTTTGTACTTAGGTGTAGTTTTGATTTTTAAGTACACCCATATAGTTGTATTTCGTGTAAAAACGCAATTTTTTGAGAAAATCTAATTTAAAAGTTGAAAATTTTTAACATAGGGTCTTATGGGTTGCCATGTTGGTTACAAAATAACAACGAAATAGTAAATAAAGCAATCAAAACAGCTGTTTATAAACAAGCCATGATATTTAGTATTATCCAAAATCAGCTGTTCATTGGATAGTTTTTAATTACTGTTAAAAAAACAAGCTAATTTATACCACGTTAGAATTAGAATAAATTGGGCCTGATATAACAATTTATTTTGTCAAAAAAAAAGTAAACTTGGCAAAAATGGATAAATTCTAATAGTCAATTTTGTAATATAGGCCTGGCTCATTTCTGAGACATAGTATTGAGGTTATGTTTACTACTGTATATTTAGGCCTGGTTTCAAAACTTTAGTTGACAGAAGATAGTAGTAGAACTAGGACTAAAATCGTAATGAAAGCCTCTCACGTTTCTAAAGCATGTATTTAAGGTTATAATTAATCTTGTAATCACTGTTAATATATTTAAGCCTGGTTTCATAATTTTACAAACCAATGTACAAACGAGCCAAAGATTAACGAGATTCTTTAACGAATTTTCCAACTGCGAGCGAAGCGAAGCAGCCATCTGAGGCCAAAGGCCGAGGCGGGGTTGGGACGCGAATCGTCCAGGGGCAGAGCCCCTAGTTACATATCTAAAGAAGGATAAAATTATTATTTTTTAATTGCTTTTTATTTCATATTGGTATATCAAATGATTTTCAAGTTATTAATATTAAAGTAAATAAATTAATAATCCAATAATGTATGTTTGTATATTTTACGAAGATGTGCGAATGTTTCCGAAGTTAAACGAATAGGTATTTCTTCTTTAAATTTCTACAAACGAATATATTGACGATAAAAGGTTGTATAGGCCTATATATATACAGTTTATAACCTCAAAGCAAATCTTATAACGTATTATAGCATACATTAGTTCTACAACTCAATTTTTAAAACTGAATTTCACAAGAAACTATACTGATTGAAGTTGTAAACATAACCAATAGGCCTACGCTGAGTTTTGTTTGAGTATTTTACAGATGATGGGTGAAATCAGCTGTTAGTTATATTTATTCACGTACGTACTCGTTTTTATAAGAGTTGATCTACGCTGGGTTTTGTTACAGATGATGGTTGAAATCACCAGTTTTATTGTAGGCCTACTAGTAAGCTCCCGTGAAAAATCACAGGCAGATTAATTAGATACACATCAGAAACACATAATTTAAAGAAATCAACTCCTATAAAAGCGAGTGTACGTCCGTACGTAAGTACGTGAGTAACAATATAATATACATGCTGATTTCACCCATTATCTGTAATACTTAAACAAAACCTAGCGTAGATTATTCTTTGGGGTTATGTTTACAACTTTAATAAATATAAATCTTGTGAAGTTGATTTTCTTAAATTATGAGTTAAAGAACTAAAGTAGGCTATAATACGTTATAAGATTAGCTTTGAGGTTATAAAATGAATATGAATACAACCTTTTATCATCAATATATTCATTTATACAAGTTTAAAGAAGAGATACCCATTCGTTTAACCTCGGAAACATTCGTACAGGGGGTGTATATTCCCCTGAGTGATGTAAAGAAACAGTTATCACGTGTAACGTACAATATTATACCTAACCCCATTTTTAGAATATGCAAAGAACAAATTTACTTTTGTAGTAGAACTCTGCAGTATAAGTCAGTGTTAGCCCAGTCGGTATAGGTTAAAACTACCAGTAATTTGCAATACGGCTGATTTTTTTTATAAGTATCTTTAAGTATGTAGATTAACATAAAACAACGGTTACCAGTCTATCGATTTCCCAAAGTTGAAAAAAATCGATTATCATTTTTCTTTTCGGTTATCCTTAAAATTTCGATCTGGGATGAAGAAGGAGAAAAATAAAAAATACCACCGTGTAGGGGAGGTTTTTTCAATAAAAAAGGTCATATGTATTTATTTCCTTCAAGCAATGGTTTGTCTGGAAAAAATTCGATAATGCAGGTATGTATTTTGCAGCAGGGGAAATCACTAAAAGCTGAAACCTCATTCTTATATGAAGCGTTGGCTCATTCTAAATTGGCCGAATTTTAATATATCGAATTGAAACTTGACATAGGAGTTAAAATATATATTTTAAACATTTATGCTGAGTCTCAGCTTGTTATTTTGAAAATCACCCGATCTAGAGCCACTTGACTTATTAATGGGTTTCTCGATTTTAGGAGTACCGGACCCACGAACTAATTTTAATCGGCTCCAGTTTAGAAAATTTTCAAAATATCAACCTGAAAGTTTTTTTACAAGTTAAATATATAGATTCAAACAAGTTCAAGGAGTATAAACCGTTTTCATTATTTACTTTTAAAAGCACAAGTAAATTAAAAAAGTATAATTTTAGACCTTTTTGGATTTTTCATCAAAACGCTTGAGTTGATCAGCTGCAGATTAGTCATTTTTTTAAATATAGTTTGTTTAAAGAAGTATAGCAAAAAACAATTGTGTTTGTAACTTCTGTACCAATTTTTAAATCGATGTGTTCAAAAATGTCGAAAATGGAGTCGTTGAATCCAAAAGTGTTATAGTTAAAACGAGATAGGTAAAACAGAAGACTATTTTCAAGCGTCTCGTTTTTAAAAATAACAACAACAAAATCGTTCATACTTACTAAGAATGTTTATACGGGTATATTCAATTTGTAAAACAAATTTGATGTTGATATTCCAAAAATTGACGAAACTGGAATAGATTAAAATTAGTTCGTGGGTCCGGTACTCCTAAAATCGAGAAACCCATTGATAAGTCAAGTGGCTCTAGATCGGGTCATTTTCAAGATAACAAGCTGAGACTCAGCATAAATGTTTAAAATATATATTTTAACTCCTATGTCAAGTTTCAATTCGATATATTAAATTCAGCCAATTTAGAATTAGCCAACGCTTCATATATGAATGAGATTTCAACTTATAGTGATTTTCCCTGCTGCAAAATACATACCTGCACTATCGAATTTTTTCCAGACAAACCATAGCTCGGAGGAAAGAAGTACATACGACCTTTTTTATTGAAAAATACTTCCCTTACACGGTGGTATTTTTCTCTATCTTCATCCCAGCTCGAAATATTAAGGATAATCGAAAAAAAATTATAATCGATTTTTTTTCGACTTTGGGAAATCGATAGACTGGTAAACTTTTTTTTATGTTAATCTACATACTTTATTGTACTTATAAAAAAAAAATCAGCCGTATTGTAAATTACTAGAACTTTTGGTCTAAAATTACTCCTACCGACTGGCCTATGTGTGAATCAGTGTTATTTAAACAATACAGCTTTTTATATTATTTACATAGTGTTATTTCTCATAAGTCCAGTTCAAGTTTAAATTTTCTTAATACAGGTTTGTTTAGTAGTAATTAAATTAATCTGCTATAACAAACACTCAGCTGATCTAAGCGTTTCAAACCAGCAGCTGTTTGAAGCGGGATGTAATCGTAACTTACGGGCTCTTTAAATCACTAGAGATGTAAAGTAGATCAGTAAATTATTACTTCTGGGATAAGACAGTTTAACACGTGGGGTTAGGTAAAAAAAAATTGCAATGAAAAATTGATACTCCCTGTATGCTTGAGGCTGCTTTCAATCTTGTTTCCCAGTTCCGTTTTTAAAAGCAAAATCCCTGAGCTGTCATCACCGCCTGAAAATCAAGAGTTTCAATAATTATTGCCCATAAATTGTTTAGTTGCACAAAGAGCTACTTAAGAAAGAGAGTGGTAGCAATTTCTAAATAATTCGACCACGCATAATAATACGCTGACGTGAGTTGAGCGAATTCCCAACATTAAGTTTATATGTTTTAGGTGTTCAACCAACTATTTGGAAGATTGTTCTACTGACGAAGACGTTGAATAGCTGCCTGTGTGTACGAAATATATTAGTAGACTTTGTTTGCAACTCAGCCTCTAGCCCCGGCTCTGCGAGTTTGCATCT
>JAGFPH010001601.1:180160-190912 GCA_018207615.1 Philaenus spumarius | reverse complement strand
TTTGTTTGCAACTCAGCCTCTAGCCCCGGCTCTGCGAGTTTGCATCTCGTCCTTAAGGACTCGGCTTATAGACTGCTTCGCTTCGCTCGCAGCGTAGAAACTTGGCCGTTGGGCGTCGGAAGATGCCCCACGGTAAAACCTCGCACGTGGATTTGAACCGGGTACATTTATGGTATTTTACGTTTCGATCGATTTTGGGGGAACCAAACGAGCTCTAAGGTCGTGTAAAAAAACAAATTGTGCAGAATACTACCCAGCATTTTATTTTGTTGGATAAAACACTAAAACGTTTTATTCCCTTACGAAAAATCTTATTCAACTCAAAACACGTGCTTCCGATTGTTGTATTTTGTTGGCTAACGAACTCGTCCGAACGACGTAGACAACCAACATGTGTACCAAATTTGGACGAAATCGGGCTTAAAATGCGGCCGCTAGAGTGCGAATGCATATATAGGCCTACAGGATGTCTCGCAGAGAAACTTTCTGGACGTGTTCTACCAGTGAAAATAAAGAAAAAAGTTCATATAAACATTGGTTCAGAAGTGCTTCCTTTCCAGATAACCGCCATTTTGTTTTTTTACAAAATAATTCATATTGAGAGAACGAGCAGTTCAAACTTGGCATGCAATTTAATATAACAATGATCTATCTAAGAAAAATAATCGATTATATCTAATGTTGAGTTTCAAACCTGGGCAACCGAGCATCGCTCAGTATTTTTTTTTTGTAAAATTGTTTTTTTATGAAAATGTATGTAAATACGAATCGCATACTGAATAAATATGAATATTTTTCGATCTTACGTACATATGAACTGTTTATTTAAATAAAAAAAAAACAACATTATTGCAATTAGTTTAACATTTTATTAGAATATAATATCTGCTATATTATAGTACTGTTTTACAGTTGATCTACTACTACGTATATATTTTAATACTCTCAGTTTTATCGGATCTTAACCAAATACTTCCTTCCATACTATATTGTGTGTATGTCGAGGATTTTCATTTGGAAGACGAACTTTTAACATAGTTGGTCACAGGGCCGGCGCAAGGACCATGCGGGACATGCTGACGCATGGGGCGCCACCAGGGAGGGGGCGCCGACGCGCAAGCGAAGCCGGCGTCGGCAGCGCGGCGGCAAAAATTTCAAGACTAAGGCGCCTTCAAAATTTTCCGAAAATATTTTTTGCACCAAAAAATGTTTGCCTAAAGACATGGCTGCCCTTTACAGGTTTTAAAAGAAACTCCCTATTTCAGTTTAGCGCTTTTTGTCTTCATTAGCCTTAAGTGCAAAACAGTAGGACGTTAAACACCAAAAAAAAAAAGGGACAGACATATAACCGCTATAGGGCACCATCCTTTCAGAGTCGGCGCCCTTTAGTGTCAGTGAAAAATTCGCCCCCCCCCCCCCTCCTAAAGACGCGATCGCCCCGACCGCCCTTTTCGGGAATTAAAAGAAATGTCATATTTATTTTTGTCACCTCTTTACGGACACAAAAGACCACATACACCAGTTTATTCGAATTTACAGCCGAATTCTTTCGAGATCGGCGCCCTTTGGTTTCAGTGAAAAATTCGCTCTCTTTAAGACGCGACCGCCCTTTTCGGTAATTAAAAGAAACGCGGAAACGTCCTATTTCTTTTTGGCACTTCTTTATGGATAGACAAGATCAGGAACACGTACAACAGTATTGTACAGGGCGCCATCCTTTCGAAATCGGCACCCTTTGGTTTCAGTGAAACATTCGCCCCCCTAAAGACGAGACCGCCGTACATTCTATACTAACTTCACTAACATTAATAAAGTAATAATTATGTGTCAATAACAACAGTATAACATCTATTTATAGCCCGATTTGAAAATTGCCACGATCTTTTCTAGTACTTTTGAAGAAGGGTGGTAAAAGGTGGTAATTTTGGTAAAATTGTAGCTCGATCTTATATTTAAATTTGATTTTATATAATTAAATAATTTCAATTGGTTTGTTATTGCAATAAGGAGATATATAAATATATATACATGTATAGGGGCGGGGGGTTGTTGTGTATAGAGGGGGGGCGCCAAAAATTACTCTCGCATGTTCAAGAAAAACCCCTTGCACCGGCCCTGGTTGGTCACTTAACTCTGGAAAATGCTACACATAACATGCCGTGCATGAAAACTGACGATAGAAATGCAAAGAAACCAGAAACTGGTGAAAAGGTTTTCAGAACGGTTAATAACAGCACAAAAATAATGTTTTAGTTACGTTTGGTGTTTGAATAAAGAAATAAGTTGAAAATTATACCACCTGATACATTGTTAACGATTTATGTTTGTTAAATAGTATATAAACATCTGGACCTAAAATGAACAGATTAACATCTGTTTGTAAAACATCTGGTTTGTACCCACAATGTATCTATTCGCCTACTTAGTGACTTCAAAGGTGGTATATGAAAGAAGTTCAGAGTTTACATAGGCAAAAAGACCTACTTAGCTCATTTTTGCAGACAAAAGACCTAGCGCATTCGATTCATGACGTCAAAAAACCACTATATGCAAATTTTCATCCAAATCGTTAGAGCCGTTAGCGAGATTCCCGAAATAAATGTATATACAAATATACAAGAATTGCTCGTTTAATTAGACATATAATTTTTAATGACTCCCCAAAACGTGTTCTGGGGACCATGATTGGTACTCATCTACCACTACCGACCTTAGGTCTGACCTTAAGGGTCACTGCAATAGTTCATGTTTCCTATGGAAATTCGCTAATAGCACCAACAAATATATTTTACTTTCTCACTATACTATAGTATAGAGAAAGTATAGTGATCGTAAAAAAAATCGATGTTGAGATTTTTGTGGAAATATCCGTTTTGGGACCCCCTGAGTCCAAAAAAGTGGTTTTTACAAAATGTCTGTCTGTATGTCTGTATGTATGTCTGTATGTATGTATGTATGTATGTCTGTATGTCTGTATGTAGACAGAGCTAGAGAGAAAACTATTCGATCGATTTCAACCAAATTTGCACCAGACATGTCCAGTACGCCTGTATAGATGCACGAAAAAGGGTTTTGAACAATTTTGAAAAACAACCCCCTTTTTGGTCAAAAAAAACCCCAAAAAATCAGTTATTATTTTTTTATAAAAAAACGGCTTTAACGATTTTGATAAAATTTGGCTTATTTGTAGCCTTTAATGTGCCCTACCATATACAAAAACCCGCATCTTTCTAAAAATTCTCGTTTAGCTAATAATAATAATAATAACTGATGTTTGGGGGTTTTTTGGCCATAAAGGGGGTTGTTTTTCAAAATTTTTCAAAACCTTTTTACGTGCATCTATAAAGACCTAATTTACGTGTTTGGTGCAAATTTGTTCGAAATCGATCGAATAGTTTTCTCTCTAGCTAATAATAATAATATTTATTAGTTAATCGCCTACTTTAATTAAAGTATACAAAGCTAGAGAGAAAACTATTCGATCGATTTCAACCAAATTTGCACCAGACATGTCCAGTACGCCTGTATAGATGCACGAAAAAGGGTTTTGAACAATTTTGAAAAACAACCCCCTTTTTGGCCAAAAAACCCCCAAAAAATCAGTTATTATTTTTTTTATTAAAAAACGGCTCTAACGATTTTGATAAAATTTGGTTTATTTGTAGCCTTTAATGTGCCCTACCATATACAGAAACCCGCATCTTTCTAAAAATTCTCGTTTAGCTAATAATAATAATAATAATAACTGTTTTTGGGGGTTTTTTGGCCATAAAGCGGGTTGTTTAAAAAAAAATTCAAAACCATTTTACGTGCATCTATGAAGACCTAATTGACGTGTTTGGTGCAATTTTTTTCGAAATCGATCGAATAGTTTTCTCTCTAGATAATAATAATAATAATAATATTTATTAGTTAATCTCCAACTTTAATAAAAAAACTCTCCTACCCCACCCTACAAGTCACAGTGAATCTGTTTAGTAATTTAAATGTATTTGTGAGAAAGTATGTGCCAGTTCCTGGTACCGTTTATTTATACTTAAAACTAATTTCTATATTTAAAACTAGATCTTATCATTAAAGCCGTTTCAAAGTGTTTGTTTGCTACTACAAGAACAAAGAACGATTAGAAGAGTCTGGTAATTGAGACTGCAGAGCGCATGCGCGTAATACGTAATACAAAGCCCACTACGTAGTTAAAGTTAAAATACATAAAACAAGGCACTCGCATTACAAAGCGATCGTGTGGGAGTACGTAACCTGCGATCCTTCAGTTACAAGTAGGCGCTTTTGTGACAAAACCAGTGAAACAATAAAACATGAAAATATTCCTTATTCAGTCTTTTTGTACTGGATTTTAAAGTGATGCAGTTGTCAAACAAGGATACTATTCCCTCAAAACAAGGATTTGTCTGACAAAAAAATATCTGAAAATGAACCATGAATACAGCTCACAACGGTGACCTACATGAATAAAAATGTAAAGGTTCGTTTGTTCAAAATCTCAAGTCTCCGAAAGTTCTTCACCGATTACTTTGAAATTTTGATACAACATTACATTTGAATACAAGCAGGTTTTTATATACTTTTTTTTTTAAAGAGCAGCATCTATTGAACATAAAAACAACATAAAGTATACTAAATATTGAACAAAAATGTGAGCGCCATTAAATATGTTTATTGACTATACTAATAACAGTAATCAGCTGGTTGCTATAATATTTCCATTAACACCTGATTTCAAACTTCGAAACAATTCAGTTTGAGTACAATTTTCTCCCAATCCTAGCTTAACCCTTTTGTATGAGTTCGTCGACGCGTTTCGGAGTTCCTCCATTCTCGAGACCTACTTCAGTACTCTTGAGGAATATAAAGTACTAGCTGTCCCGACCTGGCTTTGCACGGATAGACAAATCAAAGTTAAATGTACATTAACAAAAAATATATTATATCAATAAATATATTACACTATGTATTTCTTATGGGGATTTTTAGTAACTTTGACCCCCCGCAAACCTCCCCTAAAATTTCGATTTTTTTTTTTTTAACTGTTTCTTAGCGAGCACCTAGGGCCCTAGAGGAAGCTACATACCAAATTTCATTCCAATCCGTTCGATGATTTTTTGTAGTAACTTTGATCCCCCAAACCTCCACTAAAATTTCGAATTTTTTAAAAACTTTCTTAGCGAGCACCTATGGCCCTAGGGGAAGCTACATACCAAATTTCATTCCAATCCGTTTGGTATATTTTGAGAAATCGTGATTAAGTAACTTTGACCCCCAAACCTCCACTAAAATTTCGAATTTTTTAAAAACTTCTTAGCGAGCACCTATGGCCCTAGAGGAAGCTACATACCAAATTCCATTCCAATCCGTTCGATGGTTTTAGAGAAATCGTGATTTTGTAACTTTGACCCCCCCAAATCCCCCTAAAATTTCGAATTTTTTAAAACTCTTTCTTAGCGAGCATCTATGGCCCTAGAGGAAGCTACATACCAAATTTAATTCCAATCCGTTCGGTAGGTTTTGAGAAATTGTGATTTAGTAACTTTGACCCCCCAAAACCCCCCCTAAAATTTAGAATTTTCGGAAACCCTTTCTTAGTGCGCGTCTAGAGCCTATAAAGAGTATTAGTGCCAAATTTAATGTTTGTAGGCCTCGTGGTTGTGGAGAAACTGTGATGAGTCAATGAGTCAATGGTATTTGGCTTTTATAAGTATAGATAATGTAACATTTTTCTAAATCAATTTTTATAATGAAAACATGAATTTTAAGCTGTCTACTTTTCGTCAATAGCGGGGAACATAAGCTTTAATATGATGCTTGAATAATTAATTTTGATGAAGAATTAAGGGAGATATCGCTTAGCGACAAAAAACAGCTCTACCGGGTGTCCAAAATGTCCCCCCCTCTTAACTTTGGAACAAGTAGAAATAAATAAATGAGCTTCGTGATATCTTTATACGACAAAGGGAGATGAATTCTAGTGTAACCGACCATTTCTCACCTTACCCCAAAATGGGGGGTTTAGGAGGGTAATTCAAAAATCTTAAGTACAAACCCCCATCAAGTGATACCATTTTAAAAGGCTTGATAAATGAGGAAGAATGGCACAAATTAGAGGCCTCTATCTGAACCCTGTTGAAAATGGCGGCCAGTAGAGTTAAAAACATCTTATTAACACAGATTTTTAATTAGGTACGTTACAATACCTTTCATTGGTAATAAAGCTAAAGACTTACCTGAATTCTAAATTTAGGATTAAATGCTCAAAATCCTTGGATGCTATTATCACTGGATTGTTGTGCTTTCAACGTAGAAGACTATTATCTGCTGCATCTAGAAACTGCAAGTTTATTCGTTCCTTTTAGGCTTATGCCATATTGTGTAAATATTTGTTTAGTACTAGATTTTTAATGACCTTCTGATTTTATTAAATAAATAACATACAAAGAACCATTATTCCTTTCCACTGGAACATAGTGTTTGTAAAGTAATTTATATTGTGTTAACATAGGACATTTAAAATTTGACTGGTCGCTATTTTCGATAGAGTTAAGATATAGACCACTAATTTATGCCATTTCTTCTTCATTTATTAAGCTCTTTAAAATGCGGTATCACTTGATGGGGGGGTTTGTATTTAAGATTTTTGAATTACCCTCTCAACCCCTCATTTTGGGGTAAGGGGGGAAATGGTCGGTTACACCAAAATTCATTTCCATTTGTCATATAAAGATACCCCGATGGTGGGCGCCTATTCTCATGGGCGCCCATAGACTACTTATGGGCAGAGGGGGTCCATTCCTTCCCCCCCTAGCTCCCAGGGAAAGGAAAATATGTATATTATTAATTATAGTCAGGTGTTTTTCTGTAAAGAGATTACCACTAAAATATGTTTTAAATGTTATGGGCCGTTTGATTTTACATATATTTATTAGCGAATTTCCATAGGAAAAATGAGCTATTGCAGTGGCCCTTATGGTGAGACCCAAGGTCGGGAGTAGCAAATGAGCACCGATCATGGTCCCGATTTGGGGTGTAAAAAAAATTCATATATATATATATATATATATATATATATATTACAACGGACAAAACTCGTTGTAGGTCTTGAGTTTAAATTTGCAATTAATTTTGTAAATTTGAATAATATGGACTTGCCGGGAGTTAAAGCCAAATGTAGGTCACGAGATCAGCATGTATACGCGGGCGGTCTGTTATCGGGTAGAATTAAACTTTTGGACCCTGCCTGTCTGAAAAGGATTGGGAACTTATAAAAATTACTTAAAAGATTCCTACGGGAAGCCAAAATCCAAGATTTGAATAAAAAATAAAAATCTTCGGGAAATGCATTACGCTAACCGCGGGTGTATTTACTGCAAGGTTAGATATTAAAAAATCATAAAGTTACGTAAGATACGAGCTTTCAAAGAATGAGAAAATTTTCAAAATTCCTCTAATTTAAAAAAGAAAAGGTGTTTTAGGCTTTTCTTAAAAAGGCCTAAAATAAAGGTGAAATAAGTTTTAGCGAAATTTTGTCATATAAAAAAGTTAATGGTAATTCATAAAGTTTAAAGGATAAAAAAGTAGGTTAAAAATAAAGTTTTTTAAATTCTAACTAAAACAAGTTTTAGTATTGATAAATGTAATTCATAATGTAAAAGAAAAATTAGAAAATTTATAAAAGGAAAAAGGTGATAGAATTTGCACCTTTACAGCTAATGGAAAATTTAAACTCAAACTTTAAACAATTCAAAATAGTAAATAGTATGAAAATGAAGTAGTTATGTAAAAATAATCCAGTATTTGAAATACGTTTCGGGAGTAAAGTAAAACCCTAATTTGTGAAAAATCGTTGAAGTCCCTAACCTCACAGCAAGACAACCAGAAGCAGAAATGAGATGAAAATCCGGCTAGTAAATGAAAACCAATGGACAGGAAAAGTGGAAAAAGAAAAACCGAAAGAAGTGTAAAATTAAGACTTTTCCGGGAAAAATCGCCGCGGAAAAACGCGCGCGGGTCGTGTACGCGAACCAGGAGTCGTACGAACGTCACTCGAGTTCGTGTGGAAAGGTAACAACGAGCTGAGGAAAATGAGGTCAGTTTCAGGAAAATCGGATAAACCCTGGAAAAGTTACATGGAAAAAGGATTTCCATAGCACAAAACTGAGGGAAGCCAGATAAGAACGCAAGACAGTAGAGGGGAGGTCCAAAGACGAGACTGATGGAAGGAGAACAGGGTGACCAGTTTACGAAAAGAGGCGTACACAAAAAAGAAACAATAGAAACTTAATTAAAACAAAGGCTAAATCATGTTACAAAATTATGAAAAAATTATAATAAAATTCAGGATGAAAAGTTACGTAAACTAGTAGTTTGAAATTGGCGAAAAAATGGATTTTAAAGCATTATGGAAATACAGTGGTAGAAAGCTTAGGTTGGCAATGAAATAGTGCCGAAAAACCTTATATAAACAATTGCTCGGGGAAACTCGGGAGCCTTAATATTTTTACGATGTAAGTTGACGCATCGAGAGCAGATACTTGTTTTTTATAAAATACTTTAGCGTGCTAGAAGCTGAGTATTTTCTTCGTTAAACATTAAATTTTTATAACAAGTAAGAAGATACGGCATTGCGGTTATCATCTGGGATGCAGCAATAGACACCGCATTAACTCTACAAGAACTTCCGTGGCAACTTAGCCTATACAAGTTGGCCTAACTTGGGATTTCTGGAAGAAAAACATAGCCTACAGGACAGCTGATACATGGAGTGATTCGTATAGCTTCCCGACAGGACTCCAGGACACCACCAGGCAGCCACCAGGACATGCAACTGTAGCTACGAGGGAATAGACGAACCGGGATAGCAGACACGGCATCACCACATCCATCTTTAAGAAGACATCCATCATACATCCAGACAACCCTACAGGACTCCACCTTCACCCACAAGACAACTCTATCAGCACGCAGAACATCTGTAGCTCGTCATCACTAGACAGCGTTCGCGGATTTAACCACAAACGTCGCGACGCCTGGACAAGTGTGAAAAGGTCGGTAGAAGCGTAAAATACGTTAGTCCCCATTAAATTGCCTGAAGTAAATTAAAAAAAAAAAATTTATTTTAAATACTGGGTTACTTAGGATGTTAGATTAAGAAATTTGTAATTATTTAAAGAAGTAAATTCATTAAATCGTAAATTCAAATTTTCATTAAAGTATAAATTAAATTCAATTGAGTAATATAATGTTAAAATAAACTATAATAAATTAAGAGATCAGTTCTGCCTTATAGTTTTAAAAAGTTATTATTTTATTTGAGAAGAAAGTTATTATTTGGTTTTATTTGGAAAATATTAAATACAAGAATTTTGTTTTATGTTTAAAATTAGAAAAAGGAAATTATTAAACTTTTGTTTTGTTTTATAAAAGGTTATTATTTACAAAAACACCTAATATTCAAATATCCCAATAGTTTATGAATTTTAGATTAAGAATTGATAAAGTGAAATTTCATAAAATAATTGCAAGCACAAATAAGCAATTTACAAGGTTAGTTCCAGTGTACTCACTCTTCAGAGGTTTACAAAAAGTAAAATTATTAACTTGTGTTCTTACTGAGCTAAAATTAAAAATAAATTACTGGAAGTATAAAGTAAAGTTTTTTGTCAGAATAGTCAGTGAACTGAATATTCGACACATAGTTATTTCACCTAGGCCAAACAAAGTGAGATTGCCTATAAGACTTCCAGTAGGTGGAAATAACTTATTCTCCAACGAAGAATTTTCTAAAAAGAGGATTCATTGTAGAATTGGCGCTGCCAGCGTGAAAAATAACGCGTTGCAGTTGTGGCCAAAACAAATTATTCTACAACTTAATTCCTCTAAAAAAGAATATTCGTTGTAGAATTGGCGCCCTTCGGTGTTGCCCGATTTCACTTGTGGTTAAAAAGTTAACCAAAAGTAAAAATAGGTCAAAGAACTAACGTAAAATTATTTGTGCTTAAAACTGTGTATGTTAGCTTTAGAATTGTGTTTAATATTAAGCCATACTACTGCTATTTCCCGTGTCTGAAATATTTCCCGGTTTCGTGTCGTATTAAGGTTCAGAGGGGGAGTGAAAATTAAACAACTAATAATAATTAACCAGTATATTAAATTTGTCGCGGTAAAATCGGAAGCTTGGGGGGCGTAGGCCTAAAAAATAGGTGTAAAATTAATTAAAAATAATTGGGAGTTTTCCGACGCGACAGATAAAAACAAATTTAAAAAATATAAACAATTAAATATAATTAAAACAAATTTTAAACAATTAAAAAGTAAATATGGCGGATAAGGCGATGAAAGAGTTCTTCGAACAATACAAAAAGGATAAAGAAGAAAGGGCGAAGAAAGATAAAGAAGAACTGGAGGCCAGGCGGAGGGAAAAGCAAGAAGAACTGGAGGCCAGGGCGAAACGGGAGGAGGCCAGGCAGCAGAGGGAACAGGAAGAACGGGAAAGGAAAGAGGAAAGAAGACGGCTCAAGGATGAAAAAATCCGGGAAGAAAAGGCAGCAGAAAGGCTACAGCGAGAGAAGGAGCAGAAAGAGTTATACAAAGTTATTTCTGGAAAGCTGGGAGACCTGGAACGAAGCCTGGAGGAAGAAAGCGTGAGGTGTAAGGAACAACACACCAAGGGAGAAGAGAAGATTAGGGAAATTGAAGGCGCTATCCATTTTCTGGAGGAAACCACAACCACCATAAAGGACA
>JAGFPH010001601.1:160498-171620 GCA_018207615.1 Philaenus spumarius | reverse complement strand
CAACGTCTTTCTACTTATATAAAGCTAGGCGGGTTCACCGATTCATTAACTGACATGAACTACGAGGCACTTCGCGTAATCGTACCTCCTTCGACCTCATACTTGAATTAAATCTCTCGACGAGAAACCTTTTTGAGTTTTGAAGGCATTTTTCGGAAGGGAAAAGTTAAATTTTTTAATTTGTCCACTTGGAGCGCGTTTTGTACGAAAACGGTAAGAGGTAGCAAAAAATTTTAAATACAAAAGTCGTAGAAAATTAAATTTCAAACTGACGATTTTCCGTCAGATTCAACATCCGATCATCCGTTTAGCCGCTATTCACCCGAGAAGGGGCTCCGGCCCACAAGCCTTCAAACTTCCCATATTAATCTTATCGAGATAATGTTCAACGAGTTTGAGTCAGCTGCCAAATAAAACAGCAGATTTATATAGTTTAATGCAACTGTTATTCCTTATGGATGGATAAAGTTATTGTTGTAGTTATAAAAGTGACATTTCTTTTTCAAAATTCATACTCTCTGTGGGAAATGGATCCATCAAACATTTGGAAGTGAATGGGAAAAAATGTATACCACTCAATGGCATCACTTTTGTAAATACGTCGTCTGAGTTGATAGAATTGTCTTCTGATATTGTCAAAAACCCAGATGAGTGTAGTTTTTATGAGGGCCATTTTATCAGGAACATACGCCAGTATAAGAAAAAAACGCGCATAAAATTTAAACTCTGAACTTTTTTTTACCACTTTTCAAGTCACTTAGAAGGCGAATGGATACAACTTATTTTTACTAAGTATTCGAATAAATACATTATATGTACAATCCAGATGTTAAAAATACTGAGCGATGCTCGGTCACCCAGGTACAAACGAGCAAAAGAATAGCGAGATCCTTTAGCGAGTTTTCCAACTGCGAGCGAAGCGAAGCAGACATCTGAGGCCGTAGGCCGAGGCGGGATTGGGACGCGAAGCGTCCAGGGGCAGAACCCCTAGTATCAAATAATCTACAGTTAGTGTTTGTTATTGTATATAAATTTTATTTGTTTTTGAACAGGAAAAATCACCTTTGTAGACATATTTGCATGAATTGGTTGCTCTAGCACTATTCTGTATTCGGGCTTTAGTTGGCAGTACGGGAAAGGCTATGCTAATGTATTTCACATGGAGTTTCCGATCTACTAGCCGCACTGCTGACATCGGCCGCTCTATGAATTCACTGAATGTGTAGATGATGAAGTACAATTTTGTAAATATATCAAACTAAATTAATAAAACTGTCTTTCCTCATGTGACACCAAGAAATGTATATATATTTGTTATATATATTTTTATAAAATTAGTTTTGAACTGAATTTGTTCTTTCACTTAACTCAAAATTAAAGTTTGCGATTTTTGTCTTATTCAATAATGCAAATATCAAAAATGTAAAAAGATCACCACATTCGAAGTTTAACTACCTTTAAATTAAAGTAATTTCAGTAAATTTTGTTAATTTATGGCGAAAAATCCACGTATTTGAGGAAACTTGTACGCGCCTAATTAGTGTTCCTACTTGATACAGTGACTAAATAGAGACAGTGTGGCCATATGAAAGTGGCCGCCATGTTTTTCCTAAAAGTAATGTCATCTGCTCAGAATTGTGATGTAAAGATTAGTGTTATATCTCTTTGTAATTATAAGAAAAATGACCTCTTTGTTTTTTTTTTATAAAGGGGAAAACAAGCGATTTAATTGTTACAGTTTGATATTTATATTGAAATTAAATAATAAAAACTGGGTTTCTTCTTAAAAAGTGTATTCTGTTTTTTTCGTGCAATAAAATTAACAAATATAATAGAAACAGATAAGAATTTAGGAAAAACATGGAAATAGGAAACAAGACCTCACTTGGCCACACTGTCTCTACTAGTCACTGTACTACTCGAGTGTTTAGCCTGCACTCTGGTGGTTATCACATCAACTTGTTGCTTGCGGAGGAATACTATAAAAATAATATATCCGTTAATGTTCAATGTGTGAGAGAAAGTAGTGTTTAATAACACATACTACCATACATTGTCACGCATGCACATTTCAGTACGTTTACAGTCAGGGTTACGTTTGTAACACTCTATTTTCCGCCTTTATGAAGCTGCCCTGTATTCGCTAGCGGAAGAATTAAAAACTAGCAAACTCAATGCTAGTAGTGTACAGCTCTGCCACTTGGAGAGCTGCGGTCAACTCAGAAATATTTTTTCACTTCTGCCGAGCCTTGAGATATAAGCCACTTTATTTCAAAACACAGTACATCTCTCTATAATATTACTTCTATAACTTAGCTTGATCCATTGACGAACGCCAGTAGTCCAGTAGATATGTACATTGTACCTGGAAAAAATTCCGAAGTTAATGAAACTTTTACAGGTTGTTCGGAGGTACTGTGGGATGACTCTGTCAAGTTTTCCAACTCGAGGACCCTGTGCTAATTTTGGGGGGGCCGAAAAACTTCAAAATTTTCGGACTTTTGTCGGTTTTTCGCTTATAACTTCTAAACTAAGCGGTTTTCGACCAAAACATTTATTTTCAAAGTTGTAAAGCAGTAAATTTTCTACAATTTTGTATCCTTAAACTTCTTCTTAAACCTAATATTAACCGAGATACAGCCGATGAAAGGTAGAGAGATTTTCTCAAAATGGCAAAAATTGGCCAAAACCTTCGTTTTTGGTCCTCTAACTAGCAATTACCATCAGTTCTCGTTTTTTATCCTCTAACTAGCAATTACCATCAGTTCTATGGTAATTATGGTAATCACTCATCAATATGACATGTTCGAACACGCGAGGGGGGGGGGGTTCCTCTGAGTGGTGCAGACCTCTTTAACCCTACAACCGGTAGACTACACTATAGTGCAGTCATTCCGTGCCGCGACAATACATTTGTAACGCGTGATTGTATGGAATAAAGGACGGTTGGGGTGTTACCCTTCCAACTCTTTTAGAAGTAGCCGTTTTTCTTTGAAAACCCCCAAAGCATTCAGCAGCACCAGAAGATCAATGTCCTCCCCTGTAATGACGACACTGTCGTAATCCTCGGCAACTGAGACACCAGTCTGTACGATCAGCACATCAGCGTCTTCTACTGCCTGCTTGACTTGGATCCCCTTGGCTTCCAGATCACCCTTCAGCATCGTTATGAAATTCATCTTGTTTGTAGCATTGGAGAGAAATGTTTTCCTGCGTGATGGTGCTGACTACTGTTGTCTTGGAGAACACAAACTTAGTAGAGGGGTTCAGCAAGGAACGCCGATAACGTTCTACTGCCTTGGTACTTTGGTAGATTATCCCACTAAGATAACCATCAAAAACCACTATGGCATTGCTCCCAAAGTGTCTTTTGATGTAGTCCACGTAGTTTTGGCAGACTACCTGGAATGTTGCTTCGCTTGACTTTGTCCAAACCACCCTATGTAGCAAGAACCCTCCATCAATGATATTGCATTTTCTGTGGGTGTAGTTTCCAGTCACCTGTCCTTTCAGCTCTGATGAAGTTTTTCATGAAAGTTCACATACGGAAATATTGTATCCAAAGTGCTGCAGTTGGTACTCAATAGTCTTCAGAAGACTGGACAGCTTTTCGTCACTCTTTTTAGTGAAGGGTCCTCCGCATCATTCTTGAATTGTAAGAAGCATAAATAACGGTGTCCAGCGCAAACAGCTCTACTTCTTCCAACCCGCAACAGATCAATGATGAGTCCACCTAAGTCTGCGTATGCAAGGCTATGCCCGCGAACTGCTCCGGCATAAGCATACCATAACATTGAAATTATAAGAAAGACGAAAATTTGGAAGGCAGATTTTTCAAGACCAGATGTTTACGAATTCGATGGTATAATGTTATTCTGTCAGAAACAGGTTTATACCATTATACGATTTAGAAATGTGACAAAAAGTGATTTGTTTCACCGAGTTTTGTCACGCGCGTCAGCGGTTTAGAAAATTAAAATTTCTAAACGATGATTACACAAGCAAATATACGTTTTAGAAAGAAATTGTACGTACAAAAATTAAAGTTTGAAATATTACCTTTCCAATGGTATTTGTTTTTTTTAGATTGGAAGATTTTTAGAGGTTGAAATATTCCATACAATCACGCGTTACAAATTTATTGGCGCGGCACGGAGTGACTGCACTATAATGTAGTCTTGCGGTTGTAGGGTTAAAGAGGTCTGCACCACTCAGAGGCCCCCCCCCCCCCCGCGTGTTCCAACATGTCGATATTGATGAGTGATTACTATAAATACCGTAGAACTGATGGTAATTGATAGTTAGAGGGCCAAAAATAAAGGTTTTGGCCAATTTTTGCCATTTTGAGAAAATCTCTCTAACTTTGATCGGCTGTATCTCGGTTAATATTAGATTTAAAAAGAAGTTTAAGGATACAAATTGTAGACAATTTACTGCTCTACAACTTTAAAAATAAATTTTTTGGTCTAAACCGCTTAGTTTAGAAGTTATAAGCGAAAAACCGACAAAAGTCCGAAAATTTTGAAGTTTTTCGGCCCCGACACCACTTCAGCACCCTTTGGAATCAATATCAATTATATTCTTTAACTAATTCTTGGTTATTATTAATTGATTTAAACAACCTGATCTATGTTTATTGAGGTTCAAGATTATGGGTTGGCAGTAAATACAGTAGTAGGGTGATAACCTGCCACGATAACATTGAAATAACTACACTTCATAAAAAGAGGCACTTGGTCAGCGGACCCCCTTCCCCCTCCCCCACCCCGTGTTCCAGCATGTCGATATTGATGAGTGATTACCATAATTACCATAGAACTGATGGTTTTGCTAGTTAGAGGACCAAAAACGAGAACTGATGGTAATTGCTAGTTAGAGGACCAAAAACGAAGATTTTGGCCAATTTTTGCCATTTTGAGAAAATCTCTCTAACTTTCATCGGCTGTATCTCGGTTAATATTAGGTTTAAGAAGAAGTTTAAGGATATAAAATTGTAGAAAATTTACTGCTCTACAACTTTGAAATAAATGTTTTCGTCGAAAACCGCTTAGTTTAGAAGTTATAAGCGAAAAACCGACAAAAGTCTGAAAATTTTGAAGTTTTTCGGCCCCAAAATTAGCACAGGGTAATCGAGTTGGAAAACTTGACAGAGTCATCCCACAGTACCCCCGAACAACCTGTAAAAGTTTCATTAACTTCGGAATTTTTTCCAGCAGACCCCACTTTTTTTGCTCTGTCTACTGGACTACAGAGCTATCTGTGGGATACAGGGACAACATACTGCCTATAATCATAGATCATGAATAATAAAATAGATTATGCATGCATACGGCGGCAGTGTGGCGAAAAAAATGTTGTCGGGAAAATATTGCATGATCGCGCCGCGGTGTAGCGCTAGGAAGAAATCATTCAAGGCATAGGTGCTACGCACCGGTTTCCGTCGTTTCCCCCATAGATCGCTCCACTATCGTCGAATTTCCAGTAGATTGAAAAATTGCATTGGATCGGAGTTCTATTAGGTTATCCAAATACAATGCTATAATTAGACATTGCGTGAATGCAAACACCTTACCCTTTGTGGTTCGTTTCTTTAACCTAAAATTCGAAGAAACACTGGCGCCAGTTTTAAAACGGGTCATTAATGTACCTATCCTCACTTTAGTTTTAAAATACATATTTAGTCAGTTTTATTATTGATTGAGATAATAATGAAAATTTTTTATGCATTTTTAAAGCGAAAAACAGTAGCGTGCTATACTTGCACGAGCATTGATGGTTTTCACACTAATTTGAACCGGGGACTTTGAGCTTTGGAAGCAGAACGCTAACCCACCAGCTACAAGGCTGCCTAATTATATACAATATTACAGTATATCTATATAAATTAAAATTTTCGTTTGTTCAAAATCGCAAATCTCTTAAAGTTCTTCACCGACTACGTTGAAATTTTGACAAAACATTAGATTCGAATACAAGTATGTTTTTATAAACTTTTTAAAAAACAGCAGCAATTATTAAACATAAAAACAAAAAATATACTAAATATTTAACAAAAACGCCATTAATTATTTTTGACTATAATAATAACAGTTATCAGCTGTTTGCTATAATATTTCCATTATCAGCTGATTTTAAACTTAAAACAACTATTTGTATTTCTAACTTTTAAGTTAGGGTTTTGTGAACAACTACATCTGTTGACGTAAACACAGCACACACTATATTAAATATTTTACGGCAACGGAAGCGCCGAGTACCAAATAATAATTAAATCTGTTTAGTGTTGGTACAATATCAGCTGGTTTTATTTCCATTAACAGCTGATTTCAAACTTTGAAATCATTATTTGTATTTCTAACTTTTAGGTTGGGTTTTTGTAAAGGGCGCCATCTATTGGACGTAAAAAAATACAAACTATACAAAATATTGTATGGCATTGGGAGCACCGTAGTAAATAATTATTAAATATGTGTAGTGTTGGTACAGCAATCAGCCGTTTGCTTTAATATTTCCATTAACAGCTGATTTCAAAATTTGAAACAACTTTTTGTACTTCTAAATTTTAGGTTAGGTTTTTGTTTAAGTGTATTTAAGTGTGTGTTTATTGCTGGATTTTTTAAGCTTTATTATAACTGCTGTTATAAAATATACGAAATAATTTGATTTGGACATTTAACATTACAGTACTACCCTTCTTAGCTTTGAGGATATTATTAATCCTACACCTTTATTATAAAGAAAACATAAAATATGTGTTTAGAAGGTCCCAACGGGGTTGACGTGCGGAGCACGCAGGGGTCTCCCCTAGTATTTTAATAAGAGGCTAAACTCAATAAAATATATCACAATGCAGGTGCAGTGGAGTATTGAGTAAAAACGAGTTTAAAGCAAATCTACTAAATACTAGGGGAGACCCCTGCGTGCTCCGCACGCCAACCCCCAATGGAACCTTCTAAAAACAAATGTTATGTTTTATTTAGCCTATAATAAAGTTGTACGATTAATAATAATCTCAAAACTAAGATGATAAATGTTCAAATCAAATTATTACTTATATTTGATAACAGCAGTTATAATAATGGTTAAAAATACCAGCAAGGCTCAGGTCTACACTTTTAAACCCTAACCTAAAAGCTAGAAATACAAAAATAGTTGCTTCAAAATTTAAAATCAGCTGTTAATGGAAATGTTGGAGCAAACAGCTACATTATCTGTTATTTTATTCAATCGGTTGCTATGGTAATAAATGTGTTGGTTTATCTAGGCCTAACCTAAAAATTTTTCCGACTAAATTTACAAATATTGAAATAAAAAAAAGGTTTTTATCGAAATGAATATAGCCTATGTTACTCAGGGAAAGTGTAGCTTTTTATTAGTAAAACTATTTCTTCAATCGGTTCAGTAGTGCCAGAAATTACCCTACATACAAACAAACAAGTAAACTTTACCTCTTTATAATATTAGTATAAGTGTATGAAAAGTTAATAGAACAGTATACAACCTTCCAAAAATTACACTTATAAGGTTTCTCTTGTATGTGTGTGTCAACGTGTATCTTTTATAGTTTAATAAGCAGCAGATTTTATTTAAAAATATAATTTACATTAACTGTCATTTTATTTTATAGATCAGCTGTTTTGTTTTTAATTTATTTATTTAATACCAAATATTTTAATGTAAACAAAGCAGACGTTTTTAAATTCTAATGGAATTCTTATGGGGATTTTTCGTTTTTCGGGGATATTCCTTGGTTTACCGTTTGTTCACATTTGTCTGGTCTCTTTTTAAAATATTTACTTTAGCAAAAATATGATTCATGAATACAGTACTACGCGCAGTAGTATATGTGTGCATTAGAACTAATTTTGTCCATGGTTGCAAAACCGGTGTGGAATGTTCTAGAAGAAGCCTTTTGGTGAAAGTAAACTTTCTTTCTGTGACCTCACACGTCTCTCATCTCTTCCAGCTCTAACTTACTTGACAAGATCCGGTAATGAAGACGGCGCAGCTTACGGCGGACTTGCTGCGCGCGCTCGTTCGGCATCTGTTATGTCCGCGAAACGGCTTCAATCGCCGGGTGCAAAGTGCAGATCAGCTGATGGGTCAGATGTCGGTGTTCTAGGCCAGCTGGGTTTCTAGCAGGTGGACCTGGAGCAAGCTGCGAGTGCATAAGACAAAAGATTCAGTAATAACCTTTTAGAAACTCAGTGTAGGCCTAGTAATGAGATATGCACGGTTGAGGTTATTTTGTAGTGAAAAATAATTTATAAATGGCTCATAATTTATAAGTAGGCCTAATACTAAACTATACGTAAACAAAAGTCGTTGTCCGCGAGCCTTTCCCATTATCGTTACCATAAAAAGGAACCGTATGCTCAGGGATGTTACTACTACAAATTATTGGGGGGGGGGGGGCAAAATCTAAAATTCCCCAACAATTTTGACCATATTTCCCAATTTATATCGTGGGAATTAAAACGCGCAGCAGATAGCTCTGGGTTATGTCTAGTAGAACAAATCCCAGTGGAGATGAAGTGCTGGGGGTTCATCCTCGGAATTAAACAAAAAATTGACTTCTCTAAGTAGGGTTTTCAACACTACGTTCTATATTGAGAGTTTTAAACTTTTTACAAGAATTTCAAAATGTTGGTCACATTATTGAAAAAAATTCCCCATACTTTTCCCCACCATTTTCTTTTCACCAATATTAACAGCAACTTTAAAATTTCCCTATTGGGGGAAAACTCCCTGGCAACACTGGTCTGGCGGCCTGGCGCAGTGCATGGCATGGCGAGTCAGTGTTGCCACAATGACAAGGGCTGGAACAAAATTTCCCAGAACATCATTTAAAAGAAGACGGTGCATTTATTTGGTACAGGATATTTTGATTTGCCCAACATTTTTGGATAGGAAATTATAACTTGCTTGTTATTTGTGAATGTCGGTAATTAACAACAAACACTTTAAAAACCCAAAGTTGGAGTTTTTGCGTGCAATTTAATCAGAATATCAAAATCCCAACTTTTTTCAAAATCTAAAATTTTCTAACTTTTTGGATATTAAAATTATTGGGGGGCAACGTCCCCTTGCTCCCCTCCCCCTATGGCGACGTCCCGCGTAGGCTATAAAAATAAGGATTCTGAAATAAAATTACATCATTAACATCAATACAATTTCTGAACATATTTTGTTCCTGAATGCATACATTTTTTCTGTAATTTTTCATTTTTTTACAAGAATTTTATATACTTTTGGAATATTTTCGGAATAGTCCTCCACATGTTAATGAAAGTTTCGTCAAAATCGGTTAAGCCATTTCGGAGATTAAATCTGCCAAACAGTACGGACAGAGAGACCGAAAATTTTTAAATGCATGTTTAGTTTTGGTAAATTGTAAATAACAATATGAGTTTTGAACGAAGCTGATATTTTGAAATCACAGGCAGACACTGCAATTTTATTTTGCCTATAGATATAACCCTTTCGAAAAGTACTTGGATTGTAATAAATAATAGAGTAGCTAAATTTTTTAAGAATTGAAATGAAAGAGTTTAATTTTCAATAATATATTTATAATGCATTAGTCTATTCTCTAATAGAATTATGTGCCTCCTTAAATAAAGTACCTTTATTTTCAGTTTTTGACTTTCAGGGGTTGAGAGGAGGGGAAGTTCCCATAAACATAGGATCGGAAAAGTTTCGTTTTCAAGATATCCGCCATTTTGTTTTTTGTACAAAATAATTAATATCTACATAAATGTTTGTCTGATTGAGTTCAAACTTGGCGTAAAGTTTAACCTAACAACGATCTATCGTAAGAAAAATAAGCGATTAAATCCAATCATGGGTTCCAAAATGGCGGCTGTTTGAAAATTTCAAACCTAAATTACTCAAAAACCGTACATTTTAACAAAAATGCCAAGTAGTCTTTTATTCTGTAGACCTCTCAAAGCAATGGACCTGATCTGGTGAGGAAGTAAAGCACCCGGTTGTGTAATGCGCCGGTGTGGGTTGTCATTGGTCAATGAAGTGAAAGTGGAAACAGCCTTTGGCACGCGTCACCCGAGCTGACATGTCGTTAACCTAACCTAACTGATACGGCTCAGATCATAGGTTTATGTAAATAAATACCTTGATACAAATAGAGTTTAGGCCTATCTCAAACTTCTTTCAATTCAGTTTCTGGGTAAAAATCTGTATAAGATTGATTTAGAGTTTCAAGAGGTCTTTTATGTGCCACATAATAGTAGGGCTTATGTAAGAAAGTAGATTCTGTGGAATAAAGCCGGGTTTACACGCTACGGTACAATAATTATCGTTACAATAAATCGAAAGTGTGAGTACTGTTTACATGCAAAGATTTCTTGTCCAATCTTCATTGACGAATATTTAACTTTTGATAGTTCTTTCTTATAAACCGTACGCAATGCATTAATTGTTTTAACAACAGTGTTTCTGTATGCCAACGGATAAAACTCCTTGTATTTTTGAACGAGCGCTATGTGCGCAAGGTCTTTTTTATTCGTGGTATTCTTTGCTCTTAATGAGCCACGAGCAGGTAAAACTCCGATATAGTTCAATAAATTCAGTCAAGAACTCTCGTGAAGTTTGAGCTGCTATCCTATCAATTGAATAAAAACAACACAAGGTAAAAGAAACACGTAAAACAGAATCAACGAACCAGTGCACCACCTTTTCTATGAACGGCCCATGCAAACTGAGTCAAATCGTAGCGATAAATGGGCGCTACTTGTTTAGATGTAGTGCCATCTCGTCCAAGTGCTATCTCGTCCAACACCCTATTTCCTAGAAAAGAGTGCCATCTCGTCCAGCTCAGTTTTACAGTTGAATGAACACATTAATTAGTGCCATCTCGTCCAAGTGAAAACTTGACAAGGGTTGAGGAAGGCAACGCAGGTAGCCTGTGGTTGTGCGCCCTCGCCTAGCACCCTCACCGCTCTCCCACCCCTTTGTATACATGTGGACACTGCCGATTTAAACCTCATTTGTATGCTTGATCGGGAGGTGTAAACATCTATAGGAATATGGAGTTTTCGACCACCATAAGAGGCCAACCTAGTCTTTTATATAACAGTTTTCGGTATACAAAGAAAAATTAAAA
>JAGFPH010001601.1:130265-152377 GCA_018207615.1 Philaenus spumarius | reverse complement strand
ATTGCAAATTTAAACTCAAGACCTACAACGAGTTTTGTCCGTTGTAACGTATAAATAATATAAAAAAAATTAAACTCTACAACAATATTTAAGCTCATAGGCCATCAATTTTATAAGTCTAGGCTTCTTTTTTTTATGATTAAACTTTAATAAGCCACAACACAGTAGGGTTAAACTTTGCTATCATACTCCGAAATAAAAACGTTAATATCTCATTAAATATTTGAATTTTATTTTGATTATCTTTATTAATTAGTATGGCAGTTAAGTTATATTTACATTTTGTACTGTTCTTGTATACTCTTCTTCTTTTGTGCATAGTCTATTATATGTTTCGATTAATAGATAAATCATATAAAAATGCATATAATTGTTGCTCACAGTGCCGATAGACGTGAAAACCAGACTAATGTTAATGATTTTAATTTAAAAACTATGAAATATTAATTTTGGATACTATAATTCATTTGAAAATCCCCAAAAAGTTTGTGTTGTTTCTTAACATTTTCTGAAATTCTGATACAGCAACTGCTACTTCGGACTAAGTGTCGTGTGTCTTGGTCGCATAGTTAAATTGTAGAGCGATAAAGTTGGGTGTCTCTGTTTCGCTTCCTAATTGACTACCTCGCTCGTATGTCTCTGTCGCTTGTTGTGGAACGGTACCTTTACGATTTAGGCAGATACTAATTATATATACCAAAATAAATCGAAAACTGAATACTTTACAAAAACATGTCAAGAGACCAGAAACAATTCCATACATCAATTGATACCACTATAAACAAAATTGAACAAAGAATAGAAGAAAAAAAATGCATTCTGAACTTCAACATGTTTAATATTTCATGGTTGATCTTTAGTAAAACCATAGATCATGAATAATAAATAGATATTGCATCCATACGGGGGGCTGTGTGCTGGAAAAAAGGTTGTCGCGAAAATAGTGCATGATCGCGCCGAGAGGTAGCGCTAGGGAGAAATCATTGGTAGCATAGGTGTTTCAAGCAGCTTCCATCGTTTCCCCAATAGATAGCGCCACAAAAGTCGAATTTCCAGTGGAACAAAATATTGCATTGGATCGGAGTTCTATTAGGTTATCCAAATACAATGGTAAAACACACAGTTTCAAAGTTATTTTAGTCAAACAGTATTTAAATGGCCTTGGGGTTTATTTGAGTTCTAAAATATAAATGAATTTGGTACAAACTGATTTACATCCAAGATAGTTTACAGTGTGCATATTAAAACAATGTGAGAAATTAAACTGATTTCATTGTAGCTTACCTCAGCTTTGTACATTTTTATAAGGCCTTGATTAACTTTGGACCAATAAGGGACGGCGCTTACATTCCATAGTTGATTCGAGTGCTCTGCAAATGGACCAGTTTTTACCTAGCAGAAACAACAATAAAATACATAGTTTACTCAAAATGTAAATTATAAAAATCACCCTAAAAAATTCTTTCATTTTGAACTCGATCAAATGCAGTCCATGCTATTTTCAAACCGGAAAAAGGATACTACAACATAAAATATCACATTATTTAGAATTCTAAAATTTAGAGAAACTCATGTATCTGAGGTAAAAAAAATCCCACTCTAAGTACACTTATCTAGGTTGGTAGTAACACAAGACAAGAGAAAAAATAGCTATGATATATTAACAGTATCTTTGATGAACTCATTATTATATCATCTCTGAGAATCTTTCAAACTGAACTAAGAACTTGAAAAGAATAAGTTTTGCTTTTTTACTTTCTCACTATACTATAGTATAGAGAAGGTATAGTGATTGCAAAAAAATCGATGTTGTGATTTTTGTGGAAATATCCGTCTTGGGACCCCCTGAGTCCAAAAAAGTGGTTTTTACAAAATGTCCGTCTGTCTGTATGTATACAAAGCTAGAGAGAAAACTATTCGATCGATTTTAATAAATTTGCACCAAACATGTCAATTAGGCCTGTATAAATGCACAAAAAAAGATTTTGAAAAATTTGAAAAACAACCCCTTTTTTGGCCAAAAAACCCCAAAAAATCAGTTGTTATTTTATAAAAAGCGGCTCTAATGATTTTGATAAAATTTGGCTTATTTGTAGCCCTTAATGTACCCTACCATATGCACAAAAAATTGCATCTTTCTAAAAATTCTCATTTAGCTAATAATAATACAATTATGAAGTCTCAATGAATCTGTTTAATAATTTAAATATGTTTGTGAGAAAGTATGTGTCAGTTTCTGGTACCGTTTATTTAATACTATTATTGCCTTATAAACAAATTTTCCAAAAGATGAGATCTGTACCAAGAAATTTCTATCAGTCAAAAGTAAAATTTAAATTAAATTTGTTAGAACACTTTTCGAGAACGAAAACATATAAACAAAGCTTGTTTAGTAGTATAGGATTTATCCAAATTTTTAACTTTAGAAACCAGTTCTATTTACTTACCTTACTGATAAATTGTATACATCCCAAAAACATGTAATCCTTCGAAAACATATTTAAAATGTCTTCTTGTAAGAAAGAACGTGGTTCTATGCGAGGATGATCTGTAATTTAAAAAAATGAACGAATTTTAAAAACATAAACTATGAAAGTAATAATAGTTATAATTTTACTGTAATATAAAAATGCCTGATATGTGGAATGAAAGTTATTACATTACAACCCCTTTTAACCGGTCTGGTCGGGACCGAGACCCTGGCCGGTTACCTGTTTGGCCGGTTGATCCGAGGTTCCCGTAAAAAATAGATTTTTGTTAAAAAATAACCTACATATTTCATAAATAAACAAGCAAATAAGATGTTATTGCAACTCATTTTATTGTATGTAAATACATACATAAACAAACACCAACAAATTAAACATTTTAAACTTACATAAACTTTGAAAACTGAATTTACATACACTGTATCATTGTTAAAAAAAAATCAGTTACCGTATATTTTTCTGTTCTTTAACTTTTAAAGATTTGTTTAAAGTCAATATGTTACAAATATTACATATTTCGTTGCCACAAAATTCAGTAAAGGTTCCGACAAAGCAACAGACGAAGAAAATGAAACAAATGATGCCTCTTTGCAGAGTTGGGAAAGTTAGTCTAATAAAGTAACTGATAGAAGTTAGAGTTAGTCGATCAAACAAATAACTGAGTAGAGTTATAAGTTAGCCAGGAAAATCCTAACTGAATAAATTAAAAGTTAGTCAGCAAAAAAGTAACTTATTAAAGTTAGAAGTTAGTCTCCAAAAAAAGTAACTACATAAAGTTATAAGTTAGACGGTTTTTTATTTACTTCAACTAGAAAAAGTAAACAAAATTACATATTGTTATGTTATTTTTAATATTTCCCAGGCATTGTTTAGAATGTTTGTGTCAGGTAAAACATTTGCTTTTATTTGCAAATTTTCAACAAAAAAAAAAAACAAAAAATTACAAAATGTGCAAAGTACAGTAACATATAAATTATTTTTTAGACCAAACAACGGTAACTAGAAATTTCAAAACATTAATTTATATAGGCTAGAAGTAAATAACATGTAGACTACTATAAGAAAATAATAACTTATTTACTCCCAAACAAACACTTATAATTTATAAAAGATATAATATTTATAATTTATATAAATTTATAAGGGCCTATAGATACAATTTTAAACTAAGAAAATATAATAGGTAGGCCTTTATGTAGATTTTTTATAATTTTTTTCTACTCATATTCCATTAATATATATATTAGAAATATATAATAATAAATATATAAGAAACCATAAGATTAAAAAAAAATTTATAAGATCAGAGATCTCTATAAATTGGTTTGAAGACTTTTCAAACCCTCTACGTCTTAAAAAAAGTCAACACTAAATAGTTTGACATTTATTTACGTGTTCTATTTCTATAATAGTAAAGTTACCTACCGGTACCGCCATAAAATTGCAAGTATTAACTATTTATTTAAAAGTATTAAATTGCGCCCTTAAATTGGAAGCCGATATAACAGATGCTTTAACTTGCTTGTTCTTTGGCAAACATAAAGACACTTGAATGTAACATTGTTACTGTTGCTGTCCCGGTTAATTTGAGTAAACCGTTTACTCAAATTTGGCCACAAAACTTCACTCATTTTAACAAATGAAACTATAGGCCTACCTCTAAACAATCTATAACTATCTAAACTTTAAACTATATAAACAAAATTTCAATTAAACTATAAACAACTTGCCAGCACTACAAACAGTTCTACAAAACAATAAACACTTTCCACACCACTTGGGCAATTAATTGTATAAGACTGAAAGTACAAAAAGTAAGTTAGTACCACGGCGACAACCGGTCTACTGATTGTGCATCTCAACCCCTCTCAAAAACCAAAGTACACATATCTGATGCGCCGTGTGATCTATAAGTAAAAAGAGAAAGTGTGCTCATGATTGATTTTGACAAAGTCAACAACCCCGCCCCCTGTCCCCAACATTCATTCTAGTCCCTTTTCCCTTCTTTTCCAGCCCCTCGCACAACCTTGAGTTGAGCGCACTTTCCTTATCGCTATTCCGAGAAATCATAACGCGCCTACTCCGACTAAACAAACACATTGTTCGAGTGTCTGCTGTTTGGTTACCGAAATGGTCCTTTTCAAAATATTCCTTTGCTTGTAAATCTTTTTTTAACTAGTTACAGTTAGAAGTTAATGCTAAAAAAACTAACGAGTAGAGTTATAAGTTAGTAAAAAAACTAACTAGTTACTCTATTCGTTAGTTTTCATATTCGTTAGTCCCAACTCTGCCGCTTTGTCAATTGATTCTAAAAAATACTGTTGGGAATCAAGCAAGAGGGGAATCAAACTCACGCTCCCCCTCCCCTGTTCTGCCGGTCACAACACTTTAGTGTTTTGGCCACGTGTTTGGATTAGGCTTAGAGGGATCCGGGCGATTGGAATTTTGGTGAGAACACTACATTGCACACCTAAAGTTGCATCCCCCCGCTTTATTTTCCGGGAAATGTCCGTCAAACAATCAATGTTTGAGACTTTGGCCAGTTACAGTAATATAATCTGTAAGAGAAAAAACTCTGTTGTTCCATCAGATAGGCCGGTTAATCCGAGGACCGGTTGATCCGAGGCCAATTAAGAGGGGTTCTACTGTGGTATAATCCACCATGCAAAATCTCACACCATTTTGAAAACAATACAGTAAAACTCCAACTAACCGAATCGCTTTCAGAAAAAAATATTAAGACGGGAACGTAATGCGATTCGTAAAATAATGTAATGAAATTACCTTCAAAATTGTCTTCAGTCCTGTGAATGTAGCATTAGCTACAGCGCTGTTTCGCCGATCACTGTCGGCTTCGTCAGGCTTGTATTAACACATAAAACACGAACTCGAACAACACACAACATTAACACACACAAAATCGGAGAATAACTCCTCGTTAATATAATGTAATAAAAATGTTTGTGGCCACATCACATACGTTGTACTTGTCCGACTGCAGGTAGGACACTGAATATAGACGTTGGTTATCAGTAACCATTTATTTTAGGCCTAGTTTAGCGATTACATCGTATATAGGGTTGGAAGAAAAGTTTAACTTATCATTTAGTATGTTATCCGGACTATTTTTGTATTCGTTATAAATCTGAAATTCTTCCAATACATTCATAGTAGTGCCTTTCTTGGCTCTATGTAAAATTTTTAAATTAGTGTTGATGTCAGTGTAAGTGTGGTTTTCGTTTATTAAGTGTTCTGTGTAATTTGAACTCTGTTTGTTTGCTATTGTTTTTTTGTGGCTAGGGATATGTTCTTTGAATCTGGTTTTAAACGAACGTCCTGTCTGGCCTATATAAACTTTGTCACAGTCGTTACAAGATAGCTTATATATTCCACTATCCATGAATTTGTCTTTGTAACTGTTTGGCTTGGTTTGTAAGAAGTTACTCAAATTATTAGAAGCTCGATGAGCGATTTTATAGCCATGTCTGCGGAAAGTGTTGCTGACAGGACGATCTAGAATTCGGTTGAACTTCATGGAGATGTATTTTGGTTTTTCAATAATTGAAACTGATTTTTTGGATTTGTTTCTGTGTTTAGTTACTATTTTATCTATTGAAGTTGGATCGTACCCGTTGGATATTGCGATGTGTTTTATTGTAGCTATTTCGTTGTTGAAGTCTTCAAGATTCATAGGCGTGTTGATAGCGTGGTGAACGAAGCTATTGTACGCTGCCAATTTGTGTGATATCGGATGGTTAGAAGTGCTGTGTATTGTATGGTCGGTCTGCGTAGGTTTTCTGAAAGTTTTAAATATATGTGTATTTTCACTTCTGGTGATGGTCAGGTCAAGAAAGTTCCGGCTGTTGTCGGTCTCGATTTCAGTGGTAAACTTAAGTGAGGGGTGGACGTTATTTAGGAAATTGGTTAGCCTATGAATTTGTCTCTCTGTTCCTTCAAAGAGGCAAATTATGTCGTCTACGTATCTATAGTAATAAATTATTTTTCTATTGAATGGGTTTGTCTGGCTGATAATATGTTTGTTCTCTATTTCATTGAGGAAAATTTCCGCCATTATACCAGACAGGGGGGAACCCATGGCTAGACCTTCACTTTGCAAGTAAATTTTATCGTTGAAAGTGAAGTAATTTTGGGCAAGACAAGTTGTTAGTAGGTCAATCAGTTCTTTTATCGCCTCTGTGTTAAGTTTAGTTTCCAATAATGTACTGGAAGAATTTCAGATTTATAACGAATACAAAAATAGTCCGGATAACATACTAAATGATAAGTTAAACTTTTCTTCCAACCCTATATACGATGTAATCGCTAAACTAGGCCTAAAATAAATGGTTACTGATAACCAACGTCTATATTCAGTGTCCTACCTGCAGTCGGACAAGTACAACGTATGTGATGTGGCCACAAACATTTTTATTACATTATATTAACGAGGAGTTATTCTCCGATTTTGTGTGTGTTAGTGTTGTGTGTTGTTCGAGTTCGTGTTTTATGTGTTAATACAAGCCTGAAGAAGCCGACAGTGATCGGCGAAACAGCGCTGTAGCTAATGCTACATTCACAGGACTGAAGACAATTTTGAAGGTAATTTCATTACAATATATAAACAGTCCAAGGCAAACAAATAGTCTGTAAAATAATGATTCTGTCTACGTGCGCTTAACATGTAAAAGTGTTACCTTTTCATTTAGTTAATTAAAAGCTTGTTTTATTTTAAAATTCAGTAGTTTTGTTCTCCCATTTTTAACATACATACAGTAATGAATTAACCTTTTCGGGACTGTAGTCTAAATACTAATACATGCTCAGAGTAAGTTATTTCAAGCATGGGCAATGCGTCTGGCTTTATATGCCTAGTGCTAGCGAGAGGTCTGTTTTACTCGTAATTTAGTGAAACAAAAAGAAATATATTTATAAAATAAGGGTATTTTAACATTTTTAAGCATACAGTATAATAATTCTATGATTTATTATAGACAATTTGTTATAATCAAAATTCATTTTTGGTTAAGCATATATTCCTAATTCATTTTTCAAAATACACTTTGACAAAACCTAGTAAACGTGGTCTGGCAACATGATTTTATTCTCTTTATTTTCTACTGTTAGCTAGTACCATTGTATTTGGATAACCTAATAGAACTCCGATCCAATGCAATATTTTGTTCCACTGGAAATTCGACTTTTTTGGCGCTATCTATTGGGGAAACGAAGGAAGCTGTTTGAAACACCAATGCTACCAATGCTTTCTCCCTAGCGCTACCTCGCGGCGCGATCATGTACTATTTTCGCGACAACCTTTTTTCCGGCACACAGCCCCCATATGGATGCAAGATCTATTTATTATTCATGATCTATGCTAGTACCTCCTATCGATAGTCGAAATAGTTCATTTTAAAGCTAACAGATTGTAGCAAATGCCAGTGAAAGAATTATATTAGTCACGTAAACGCAAAGTCAGTCCCGAAAAGGTTAAAATAGACCCTTTTTCAGAAAAAATTCAACTATCCAAATTTTTGATTATCCGAATGGGGTCCAGTCCCAATTGATTCGGATAGCTGGAGTTCTACTGTATTCTTTTCCTTCGAACTATTGTTTTGCTAAACACTGACTTAGCAATATTTCTGAAAGTAAATGGCAACAAATGTAGTGGTATCTAGGATAGATGTGTTAATATTTCTGCTAGAACTTGCACCTGAACTGTGTCTTGTGATAGTTTCTCTCATGACATTTATTTCTGTTTTATTTTAAAGGATTCTTACAAGGATTCCATAAATTTTGTCTCATGTGGAAGAAACACGGCCTTAGACATTAATAATAAAAAAAAAATTTAAAGGATTCAAAATCTAATACAGTATAACCTTGGCAATTCGAAAACCTCTATAATTTGGAACTTTTGTCACTTCCCCTCAGAAAACCTCTAATATTTTAAAATAAATATTCCGTTAATTCAAAGTATTTTCAACATCATATAGCCTCTATCTAAACTTCAAATTTCGTTTTACACGTTCCTCTACGATTCAAATTTTGTTGATATAATTCGAAGTCAACCTGTAAAGCAGAGGTAATCAAACCCACACACACCTACTAATGCCAAGTACTTATCACCCTTCTTTAAGCATTATTTAAAATATTCTCTTTAGATGAACCCGATATTCTATTCATTGTGGTCAAGCATGCACAAGTGTATAATGATAATGTTATTAGTCTTCAAAAAATATTAATCTACACTACTATATAAAAATCTAATGGTGTCTGTCTATGTGTGTGTTACTCAATGACGTAAAAACGACTGGATGGATTTGAATGAAATTTGTCACACATATAGATCATGACCTGGAATGAGACATACGCATACATTCATTTAGATTTAAGGGTTGAAACAACCCCTAAAACAATAAATATTTATTATTATACTTCCATTAAGACTAGAGAGCTGGACATTTTTACATTTATTTCTTACAAGATATATATAAAAAGTAAACCATATTTGTGTATATTTATTTTTTAGTGTACTGCTAAGGGGTGAAAATTTAACAACCGCTAAAACAATACAAATTAATTATTATACTTCCCATTAAGCTAGAGAGCAGGAAATTGGTACATTTATTTCTTACAATACATATATACTATGTAAATCATATTTACATTTTATAGCGTGCTGCTAAGGGGTGAAAATGTAATAAAAACCCCTGAAACAATAAACATTTATTACTATGCAGCGAAACTTAGGACCGTGTGCGAAGCTGCTAGTACTTAATAATTAGGGGCACTATATACTAAGAAACTGATCTGAAAGGATTGTAATTTCTTATGGGTCTCATTAAAAAAAATTATATTAGAAAAATGTCTTCATAAACTTACTCAATACAGTGATATATTAAAAAAAATTACCTATAAGTTGAGAACTGCCCCAAATGAAAGGTACAAACTGATAATCATCCAAACTCCACACTCCTCGGCTTCCTGCAGGCTCCATTTTGTAAACTATCTGGAGTCGCCTTGCGAGTTGTAAATATCTTTGAAATAAAATCATGAAACATTTTTTATAAGTATTTTGAGCACTATAAAGTTTTTAAAGGACATTAGTTTTAAAAAAATAATTCGACCATGCAGCTGAACCGCTGACGTGAGTTGAGCAAATTTCCAAAATTAAGTTTATAGGCCTATGTTTTAAGGTTTCAACCAACAATTTCAGAAATAGATCTATTCACGATGGTGCTGAATAGCTGCAAAACGCTTCGCACGCCATTCCGCATATTGGGAGTATCTTCAATACACAAAGCATTGCATGCTTCGCACGCCAACCCCCATATTGGGAGTATCTTCAACACACAAAGCATTGTGTGCTTCGCAACCAACCTCCATATTGGAAGTATCTTCAATACACAATGCATTGCGTGCTTCGCACGCCAACCCCACAGTAAAATCCACCACATGGCTTTGAACTGGGTACTTTTATGGTATTTCACGTTTTGGGGGAACCAAGCGAGCTATAAGGTTGTGTAAAAAAACAAAATGTGCAGAATAACATCCTGCATTTATATTTGTAGAAAAACTCTAAAAAAAATTCATTCTGGTAGGAAAAAACTAAAAAAATAGTTACTTCCGGTTAAAAAACGTGCTTCCGGCTGTTGGATTTTTATGGCTAACTCGTCCACGCGACGTATAGACAACCAACATGTGTACCAAATCGGACTTAAAATGCGGCCGCTAGATTACGAACACATATATATATATGATTTTTAATGACACATGTTCTGGGGATCATCATTGGTGCTCATTTGATACTCCCGACCTTGGGTCTTACCATAACAAATGAATAAGCTGCAATAGATCATTTTTGCTATGAAAATTCGCTAATAAAAACACAAATAATAACTATAGCAGTTCTTAAAATTAGGTTATTAATAATTGTAATGGTGGGCATAGGAGTGTCCAACGAAGGTGCCATGGTCCCACCAATAGGTTGAGATTATTTTTACAAGCATTATAATATGTTTTTGCGTAGAAACACAACAATTGTATGTGCTGCACAATTTCCGTGACAACACTCAAACTAAACCAATCAATATATTAATCTAATCGACTTCAATTTTGTATACTTTTGTCACATAATCTGGTGTCGGCCGTCGTGTCAGAGCCAGCTATCGCGGTGCCACTGCCTCTGTCAGTCAGACTATGGATTGAGCCGGCCAGTGACGTTTAGTTTGAGCAAAAGACAGTACTTTTCATTTTGTTATTTAATTATTGTTGAATAAGTTTATTATTAGGCTGTATAAATGGCTGATTGAATACCCGAGCCCACCAAGAATATTTACACTCAGCTAAAAACCGGTATATTTTGTAAATGGCGAGCGCAAGATCAGATCAATGATTCATCAAGATTATTTGAAAAATTTGGTTAATTCATTTGTGGAACAAGAACAAACTGCTAACGCAAGAACATATGATGGCATGGACAACTTCAAAAACATTGTTATATTCGACCGTCGGATGTCCTTGTAATGTAATGTTAAATCCTCACTATTATATTTTGTTCAGGACACTACTAATGAATACTAAACTTGAACCTGTCAGAGCATTCTTTGTCTGCTGTAAAATAAAAAAACTTAATCTTGATTTGAACACTATTATCAAACAATCTGATTGTTTTCCTTTCACTACAAGCAAATTTTAATTAAAATAGTAAAAATTAAGTGTGTAATCACTAAAAGAACAACATGCCAAAATATTGGCTCATGACTGTTTGGCATTGTATTTGTTGAGCCGATATTTTGGCTTGCGGCCGATTTCAGAACTAGTTTTGTAAGCCGTGGCTGTCAAAGGGTTAAAGACATTTTGCTTTTTAATAGAATCAAGTGACTATTCATCAGGAACATAATATTATGTGTTCTTGACGTTAATTAATCAAATGTTAATCTTAAGGAAAGTAATGATATTTTAAAACCCTCTTTAACAAAAAATAATGAGTATTTGAAAAAGTACTAATGGCTCATCTATGGATGAAGAGCATTCATTTACGAAAAAGAATCACTGGTATCACTTTAGTGTGAGCTGCTAATGGATTGTCTAAAGAAAAGTAAAATGTTGATAGTTTTGGCCAATAACAATTCCAAGTGTAGGGCAATTTAAGAGCTTCTTACTTAGGAAGTGTATAATAAATTATCTTTTGAAATCTTGATGAAATATCTCATCATAGATACCAACAGTTTGAGTCAAAAGCAATTAGTTTTAACCCAGCAAAAAAGGCATGGCAACTGTAAATTTGTTTAGCAAATTCTTTTACATATTTATATAGATTTACTATAAAATATCTTCTGCCAGCTACGGATTACTTATACTATAGCACATTTAAACCAATGTTTTTTCAATGGTTTAAAAAAATGTCTAAAAAAGTAACTTCTGTAAAAGTTTGAACCATGAAACTTTTTTTACAAGCCTATTGGGATATGAAGATCACTGAATCAACAAACAACTAATTTTATAATTCATTAGCAAACTTTGTAATCAGATCAATTTGATTTTCAGAAGTAATTTTTTGCACAATAATCAATATAATATGACGAATTATATGAGCAATATATGTTGTTGTTGGATTATTTACCACATCATTCCCACCTGTATCACATATGAAGGGCTGAGAAGCCAAGGGGAGTACAAGTGACATTTTTTGAATAATGGAGTTAAGTGCAGCAACTCGCTCTTCAACACTTTAAAATGTTTGTGGCCAAGGAATATAACTAAGTTTATCATGTGCTGAGATCTATTGGCAAAAAAAACTACTTCATAGAAGAGCTGTTCAGCTTAGAAGCCAAGGGATACATGTGATGCAAGTTGCTTTACTTTGCATAGGTAATTAACATAGCACATAGGCTTAAAATTGGCGTGCGAAGCACGCAATGCTCTGTGTATTAAAAATACTCCCAATACGAGGTTTAGCGTGCAAAGCACGCAATGCATTATGTATTGAAATTACTCCCAATATGGGGGTTAGAATGCAATGCACCGGCCGCTTCTCATAGTGTTCAGTGTCAAGCTTACATGTGCGTCCTTAGTAGTGAACGTGTTAACAGCCCAATGGTATATTGGTTGATAACAAAGAATAAGATAATGAAAATAAAATTAATCTTTGTTATTATGTTAGTCTAGAACCTAGCAATTAAAAATATACTAGTTTTAGTGATCATGGTTTTACCTGAATTTGATTATAACAGTTTAACTTTAAACTGAGTTTTCTCAAAACTAACTTCACTACACTTATACCCCTTAGATTCTCAGCCCTTCATATAATATATATTCCAATCCTATTATTTTGTAAATACATTAATTTATTTTCCATATTAAAAACTAAACAATAAAGTCTGATTTATACTAGCACGAGACTAAAATGTTGTACAAGAAACTATCCATTACTCGTGCTTGACTTATTCTAGTTATAAATCGTCTTTAAATGTACTTTCATAACCTCAACATGTCAATTACCTGTTAAACACTTTACAAACAACGGCTACTTTGTCTGCGGCTAGAAAAGCACCGATTTTGAAGAGGCAACAAAGAAACATACAAAAGCTCATCTCATGGCCTGTACCGTAATCTATTCTCGTGGAATTGCCGAAACCTTCTGTCAAATATTCTTTAATTTCACAGATGCTTCGATGGAACTTTTCTGGTAGGAATTCTCTAAGAAGATCCGCCGAATTCTATGCAAACAAATAGAAAATAAAACCTTTTAAATGAACACAAAATTACTTTTGAAAAAAAATATATAGATAGCCCACAAGTTCCTCAACAGATTGACCAAGGTTTCATTCCAAGGATATGAGTAAATACATGGAAGAGTAAGAATTCATGTGTTTTGATCATTTGTAGGTCTTGGCCAGAATATTACTCTTAAGGGTGATTTACACATTCTAATGTTTGTACAAGGTTTAAAAGCTGAGGTAAAAATTCAAGAACTGGCCTCCTGGAACTGATTGAAATAGATATTTTGCGACTCATTAACCAGAATGTACAGTCAAGATTTTTCTGAAAGCTAAACACATTCAGAGGACATGATTTTTACGTACACAGCGCTCGCCAACACACCGCTGATGTAAATTAGGTTTTTTTAGTGTTACAAAATATAATGAGTTGCTGACAACTTGACAATAGCAGAGTTGCACAATTATGTAATGTAGAGTAGGTAGTTGTAGTTGTGTAAGTAGAACTTATGTAAAATTGCTGAATGGCTTTGATAAGTAAGCCATCATACTAATACAAAGACAAAACAAGGAAAACTGAGAGGGGGGACAGAGTTTTAGAAAGGAGGTCTTTTGGGAATTGTTCTTGGGTGAAAAGAGAGGTCTTGGGAGACCGGAGCTTCGGCGGATAGACGCCGGAGTGGGCGTCAAGGAGTGCCAGGTGGACGTCAGAGCGAGGGAGCTGAGCTGTCCGATTATCGGAGCTACCAGGACAGAGTAAAGGTGAGGACACAGTTTGTGGATAAAAGGGATAATTGTTTTATGTAAATTCTGGATTAGAATCAGTTTCTGTGGGTTGATCTATTGGGAGAGTTAAATATATATTTAAAATAATTCATATTTGGGGAGTATAAATTTGTACTCAGTTTTGCCCGATATGTAAGCATAAGTTTTAGATGGAGGTTTACTGTAATTATATTATCACATAGTGTAGAAATTAAATGGATGAGAGCTTTCAGAATAAAATAGATGTTTATATGTATAGGCCTACTTATATGTGTGATACATGTTTCTACCCTCACACTAAAGTTAGATCCAAGCAAGAAGCCCACTCCCTATAAATGGTGACAGCTGCTTCGTAATAAATAGCGAAAAACTCCTTTGTAATAGTAGACACATTGGGCAATTATCAGCTGATTTGTACTTTTTGTTGACCGACAAAAATTCCCGGCACAGAGCAACATCGGCGGTAACAACTGTTTCCACCAACTGTTGTTTCGGTGGTAACAAATCGCCAACTGTTTTGTCTGATCCATATTGGGCAACAAAATTATCTACCGACGCAGACTTCACTCTAATTGATTAGTAGTACACAATGGATCAAATAACAGCTGCAGATGTTGCTGCCACTTTTATTATTATAAGAAAGTTTCAAACACTACGATGGTAAAGGAAGGGCACATTTAAAAACCAAGATAAATATTTTACAAAGTTATTCACAGAAATTATGATAATTTATTTTATTAAATGATGGGGATTTGTTTCTAATAACTAAATCAGACTTTAAAATTACCATAATCTCACCAAAAATAAAAAAGAACATAATTCTAATTTTAGAACCCCTGAGAGTTGAAGGAAGTTAGTAGTGACCCTACCATATATTGCTAATGGTGAGATTCCTGACAAGTTTGATGTATTGGTTCAAAATATCTTCTCACAAGCAGAGACTGGTCTACAAATCGAACAATGTTCGCCATGTGGAACCACAATCTCTCGACAGCAACATCTT
Source organism: Philaenus spumarius (assembly GCA_018207615.1). Taxonomy (NCBI): domain Eukaryota; kingdom Metazoa; phylum Arthropoda; class Insecta; order Hemiptera; family Aphrophoridae; genus Philaenus; species Philaenus spumarius. The sequence continues at coordinate 137,402 of JAGFPH010001601.1, read as the reverse complement.
ATGATCTTTTACTGATCGACTCGTCAGTCAATTCCTCCTCTGCCTTTCATTGAAATTGCTGGCAACATGGCCGGATGACTCTAGTCGGCCGAAATGTCAAAATCAGTTTTTACCGTAAGAATTTATAGTTAAATAAACAATATGAATCTACTATGTTTGATATGGTAGTAGAGCTATTATCAGCCTGACCTGTATTATCAGCTGATTGGCCTTTGATCTATTAAAGTTTATAAATGCCTTGCATAAACAATTTATTAAAAATGTATAAATTGAATAATTTATAATTCAATACATTATACTTATTCAAATTCTCATATTCTTATTATACTGTGGATTTTCTGGGTACAAAGAAATTGTATTTTATAAAATTGTAACTTTTAAAGGTAGACTGGAAACGAATTTGAAGTAAAAAATTTAAAATACATACCAAAATTAACAAAATACAGTTCCAACATTTTAAAAGACATTGATTTGTAACTTGGTATACACTTTAACTATAACTTTAATAATGGAAAGTTTGAAGTCAATATCTAGAAAATAATACTTGTAAGAGTCCAGACTCCGTACCAGTATTAAAGCTACTTAGATTAACAGGATTACTGTTGCAACAATAGCAAAGACAGCGGAAAACTGAGACTGAGCTAATTTGAACAGCTTTCCTAGCAGTGAATGAATAAATATATTAAGAATAAGTTGCGCCATTTTAGGTCAGTCAACACAAGAATCAATAGTAATACAAAAATAGATATAAATACAGATTAGCCCCTTGTATGTCTCTTAACCCATTGAAAAATATGGCCTGCTTAGAACATAGGTGATAGTAAGTTTATTGAGACTAATGAAAACATATCTCATTTAATAAGTTTTTAACCGCACTTATGTTTTTTACATAGAGTCGAGATTTGTCAGACCTACACGCAGAAAGAATCTCATAAAATAACAGCCGAAATTTGTTTCACACGCTCTCATCAAACGATAATACAGTAGAGCGTCAATAATTCGAACGTCAAAAATCCGGAGTGTCGATAATTCGGATTCCATAAAAATTACAATCAAGGACTTTTTCTGTAACACAGTATGTACTGTAGTTGATTATTGAAATGTATGCTTGGTGAAAATTTAAAAAATTTTATTCGAAAGCTGAGTTTTAATAATTGACATCCAAAACTCGCTTATAACACTGTGCCTATGCAATCACACTGCAATTACGTGCACACTAATAAGTAGTAAATTGTGTGTCAGCATAAATGTCTGCAGGGACCTATTACCTTTTTGACAAAAATGACCTATTTGGAAGACTTCCTCCAAATAGATTCAGCCATGTAGGCATTTACACTGAATGATGTAACACCTTTTTTAAGGTTCGACAGTAGTGCTGCATTGTTATATATACAGCATATTCGAAAATTCGGACAAATTGATAATTTGGACAAAGTTTGGCCCAAGGCCGTAACCAAGGGGGGAGGTGTCAACCCCCTCCCCCCGAAATCAAAAAATTTATTAGTAAAAATTAATACTAGGTTTAAAAAGTGCAAATTAAATTATAAAATAGACAACACAACAGAGGATAAAGCAACATATTTTACATCATTGTGCATTGCATGCATACTGATACTTAGATTTACATGATTGAATTACAATGTACAATACACACGGATGCAGTAGGTTACAGCCTTACTCTCTTGTGAGCTTGATCTTATCTAAAATAAGAAAACTATGAAGGTTCAACAAAAATACTTCACTCTAACAAAACACGCAATGCATTGTGTATTGGAAATACTCTCAATACAAGGGATTTGGCGTGCGAAGCACACAATGCACTGTGTATTGAAAATACTTCCAATTTGGGGTTGGCATACAATGCACTGTGCGTCGGCCGCTTCTCATAGTGTTCAGTGTCAAGCTGACATGTGCGTCCTTAGCAGTGAACGTGTTAAAAGAGTTTAAATTCAAATCCCAGGTCCTGACCTGATCCCCCTCCCAAAAAAGTTTTCCTCACTACGTCCTTGGTCTGGTCCCAATTAATCCGAATTATCGACAGTCTACTATACATGGTACACAAAGCAAGTCCGACCAAATCAAATAATATTCCTATGCATTACAATTGGCGCTAAATGTAAAAAATGCACTAAAACGAGAAAGCTTGTCGTAGTGTATTGTGCAGTTATTATCCCGACAAGAAATCAAGCCATATTTGTGGAAAAGTTTAAACAATTTTTTGATTGTTACTAAATTAAATACTATTCAACTAATAACAACTCTGTTAAGCATGTCCAAACACGTCCTTTATTGGGTAATACTAGTAGAAAAGAGCTTAATACATGATACTGAGCTAGAATTCATTATTTTTTAAATAAGCAACAGTAAACTTTTTTTAAGTTTAACAAGTTTAAAGTGAAAAGATGCAATTTGGTTAAATAGACCCTTGAAATATATTGATTGTTGCAGAAATGTTGTTATTGAGTCAAGTCAGTTTTTAAGATATTAGTACAGTAAAAGCTAGCATATCCAGCTGAGCATTGTCACTGCTAAAGTTTGATAAATACATATTTTTGGCCAAGAAATGTACAGTATTTATACAACTTAGCTATTGTGAGGTTAAGAGGCAAAGAAATGCCAGAAGAAGAATCACTTGTACTTTTCAAGCGGGAGGGGAATTTGGATTCAGCCCTTTTTAAAGCATGATTTATTCAAACAAATTTTTAAAAACCAATAATATTTCGGCAAAGGTTCTACTGCTTCTTAACAAGCCTTACCTAGGCTATAGACCAGCTTAAGTGTGGTGAAATAAGATGGTAAATTTTTACCAAATAACGTTACATCTCCTTGTTAGCCAATGGACCAGAGAATTCTTGACTGTATTTACTGCAGAGTTATAGTCAAACCCTAAACTGTAAATATTAAGTGCAGAAAAACCCCTCTTATTAATCGGCCTATCCTATGGAACAAGAGTTTTTTTCTCTTACACTAGCACGTTTCGTAAATTATTGGACAATGCACATGTAGTGTGTGGACCGCTTAGTGTTGAGGCTGGCAGAACAGGGGAGGGGGATCGTGAGTTTGATTCCCCTTTTCCTATCGCGGCAACTATATTTATTCTTAAAATCAATTGACAAAGCGGCATCCTTTGTTTATTTTTCTTTTTCTGTTGCTTTGTCGGAACCTTTACTGAATTTTGTGGGAGCAAAATATGTAATGTAACATATTTAGGAATATGTTGAGCAGCAAAAAGATTCAACGGTATTAGACGTGATGAACGTACGAAAATGGAGAGTCTTGGCTTTAAAAAAATCTTTGAAAGTTAAAGAACAGAAAAAATAACGGATTTTTTTAAAACAATGATACAGTACATGTAAATTCAGTTTTCTAAGTTTAAAATGTTTAATTTGTTGGTGTTTGTTCATGTATGCATGTAGCCTACATACAATAAAATGAGTTGCAATAACGACTTATTCGCTTGTTTATTTATGAAATATGTAGGTTATTTTTGAACACAAATCCATTTTTACGTGATCCTTGGATCAACCGGCAAGAGCTGGTTGAGAGGAGTTCTACTGTGCAGTTCAGTATTTGTTTGTTCTATACTTGTTGTAAAATTAAATTGATTCAACAATTTTATGGTTTCCAATTACTAATCGCCTGAGAATATTAATTTAATTTTAAGTTTATGAAATGAGAGAACAACAGTTTTTTTCTAAACTTTCACAGCAAACAGTGTCCGTGTACAGTAGGCCTACAGGCCTAATAACAATCACAAAATTACGTGCTGCCATCAGAAAGATAACAGCAATAACTGCAACGCATTTGCTATTAAATTTTACGACTCTAAATGCCTATTTAACTGTGCTTCATATTAGTTTGGCATTACAGTTCCATATCCAGATTTTTGCTATCCAGCCCTTCATTAGGCCAGGATATGACAGGTTTTACTGTATTTATGAAACAACTGAATAAAAATATGTCTTCTAATATAATAGCCTTTTAAAATGAACAACTTGGTACATGCATTTGGCTAGCTTTTAATTAAATTTAGTAAATCACAACATGAATATGTATACCTCTTTTAATATAGTGTACCAGGTTTTAAAAGCTTTGTTTCCAAATCTCTGAGGTTGTTTTATGGGCGGTATTTCAGTTACCCATTCATCAAGTTTATTTAACAGCTGTAATATACCAGTTGTTACTTCTGACAGATGACATTCTATTTGCAGTGTTTTACCTTTTACTGCTTCATTCATCGCTGTTAAAAACCCAAGATATTCCTGAAAAATAAATACATTTTGTGGAAATTGTACTCAATTCATAAATCACAATAGCAATTTTTTTGTTTTGTTTTTGTTACTGAATTATGACGTTTCATAAATTAGTGAAAATCTGTTGCAGGACCTTGTAGTCGACTAAACATTCTTTGGGTTATGGGCGAATTTGTCTTACAAAGTAGCCTATCAAGCAAAAAGTCAACAACAACCTTTGAAAGGCATAGGCATAAAATATTGAATTTTTTAAATGTCTTAAAACTATTTTCTCTCTAAATAAACAATTTTAGACAGAAATTATAATATCGTGTTGGCTGCTTATGAACATTTAACTACAGTAGAGCGTCGATAATCCGAACGTCAATAATCTGAAACGTCAATAATCCGAAACGTCAAAAATCCGAACGCGTTCCGAGGCAGCCCCTGCAAAAATTTTGTTTTCGTTTTCGCAAATTCCAATTATTGCGTCACTAAAAATTTCAGAAAAAACTTCATCGCAGTTTGACATTATTATCTCTTTTTAAACACTTCTAAATACCTGCTCTCACACGCCCTCATAGCAGACTGGCTGTCAGTAAGTCACGCTAATAAGCTGCATTAGCGCTAGCAATAAATAATCATTAGAACAGTGTGTCGTAAATACAGTAGTTTACTGTACAGTATTTTTTTTATTTTTCGTGTGTGATAACTATAATGTAAAAGTGAACTTTTAATTATGTACTGTACTGTAACAAGTGTAATCATGTTGGCCCTACTGTGTACGTGCAGGTTCTTCTAAATAATAATATGTATAAATCATAATACATAATGTATTGTAATTACATTACTACTTGTAAATTGTTTAACCATTTTAATCGATTAAAGGGCATATATTTTAGCCTAAATGGCATTTTCTTGGTTGTTTTCAAAAACCCAAACAAATTGATAATCCGAACCCCCCTCGGTCCCAATTAGTTCGGATTTTCGACGCCCTAGTGTATTATTTTACTGTTCATGTTGAATACTCCTATTTCCTGGACTGTTGAGTAGTTATAATACTTTTTTCTTAATAACCTTCAAAACAGTCAAACCTGGATAATTCAAACTTCTATAATTCAAATTTTTTGTCCGGTCCCTAGAATTCTGCATTAAAACAATGTTAAAAATCGTGTTTAATTCGAATTTTATTTTAGATAATTCAAATTTTTGGTACAACTGTTCTTATGATGTATAACAATAAGGTATTGACTTGATAAGACATAAATTAAGTGTGGCGACATCTGCTAGTGTCAGTTCTATACATCGTTGATCGGCTCGGAGGAAAGCGAAAAGGAGATGAACACTCAAACTGAACTCATATCACACGTAGACGCGGCAAATGCGTTTGACCTCACCTTAGAGTAGGGTTACATCATTCGGCGTTATTTCCTTCTGTTGCTTTATGATTCTATTTTCTTCTAAAAACGGATAAGTTGTTCAAACTGTCCGTTTTGTCATCCCACAGTCCTTCCGTTAGTACCGCATAGTCTTGAAAAAAAATTGAGAAAAAAGTAAAATTTGTTCGAGATAACAAAAACGGAGGAGACAAATGGATGAACGCAACTGGCAACAACACTAATTGTGCCTAGCTGTTCTATCTAATACTTCCTTCTTTCTGATGGACCCGGTATCCTTTTCAACGGATGCTTGTTGCGGTAGCATCCTTCCTGCAAAACGGATGGAAAACGTGAAGGAAACAAAACCAGCTTTCGTTCCAATTTGGTTTCAGGCGTTTCCATCAAGCTTAGGCTTTATGTCTCTATTTAACTTATTTGTATAGCAATAAATGTACTTTTTTTCACGGATGTTTTTGATTTTTCCTGTTTTTATGTTTAAAAAAATCGGTATTTCTTTCTGAACTCTGTTCGGAATAGTTGGATTTTTGGAATAGCGGAACTTTACTGCATATTGTTCATGTACAGTATTTTGTAAAATAAAATTTGTGTGTTAAATCTTTGATTGCGCAGTGAATTTTTTTTACAGTACTGTACATGTATTTACCTCTTCTTTTTGAGTGAACATATGTAATTGGACTTTTTTGATCATTCAAATTTCATCCCTGGTCCCTTTAACTTCGAATTATCCAAGTTTGACTGTAGATTATTTTATGATTTACTAATACATGCCCCCTACGATCGAACTAGTTTAGTCATCTACATGACTATTATCAGGTTTGATTGGACTAGTTATTACTAGACAATTAGGTAAGAATAAGTTGTAAAAAAACATTTTGCCATAATTTTTTAAATGAAAACAATAGTTTTTAACGTAGTACATTTAAAATAAAGTGCAATAATGATTTTCTTTACTGGCATTTTAAATAATATTCTTTAACACAAATAGCTTTCTTCGTATAACTGGTATGATGTTTTTATTTCGTTTTAACATGTGTGTCATAGTTTAGTTGATAACATTTATTTTTCGACAGAAAGTATGACCTTGTAAAAAACCGTTTTAAAATAAGTGATTTGTAATTCTCCTTTTTTGTACAAATGTACTAACCTTTGATAAGTTTTATAACATTGCTAAAATGAAGAATCTTCAAAATCAACATATTGTTTGTATAAAACTTAGTATAATTTTACATTGTTCGATTTCATAGCCTTTCAACTCCGCTTGCCTTCCTTGGAGCTGAGAAGGAATGTTCAGGATGTAATTTTCCTTGTGAAACTAGTCAAGGGAATGATTGCCCAATGCTTCTCGAAACTGTTAACTTTCGCATACCAGCTGCGAGGACTCGGTCAAGTGAATTATTTGCCAGACTTCATCATGGTACAACATATCAACTAAATAGTCCTATGGTTAGAATCCAGCGTAGAGCCAACCTTACTCCTATTGAACTTGAAATTTTTAATTTAAGCGT
>JAGFPH010001601.1:112716-130165 GCA_018207615.1 Philaenus spumarius | reverse complement strand
CAGTGCTACTGGCATCAAAAATGCTAGTCGCACCGTGCGAGATGCATATGTGAGTAACCCGCCTAACATTAACCACCCATATGATTAATACACGCTATAACCACCTGCTTTGGGGGCTTAAGCCCCCCCCCCCACCCCTTCAAGGAAAATATCAACTAAAAAAGTATCAATCAATAAATACAAAACAAGATCAATAAAAATGATGGTGCTAAAAACTGCTTTAACTTTTACTAGGAATCCTATTTAGCAGATTCGCCTGCATGTTCTAATTCAATGTCAAATAAATTTGCTGTTTGTGCACGCAAGGTAAAACGGATCTGGAAGGTTTTCAATTTTTTATTCTTTTATAGACGCGTATAATAGTACAAAATCACAAATATATCAAACCTAATGTAAAGTAGCCTATCAAGAACCTAACCTTGTAAAATCGACATTCTAACTGAATGCATTAGCCTAGCCTATGATGCAATATAAATACACATAGCCTAGCTATAGGAATTTAAAAGTCAAGCAAATGTAAAGCCAATACCATATCTAGATGTTAAATTCAATACAACCGACATATAATTGTAAACTAGATAAGTAATGCAAAACAAACCTATTGTAAAAGCAATTGTAACCTAAACCGAATGTAACCTCCAAAACAAAACAACGCATAACAAATATAATTTCACAACACAAAGCACCACAACACATTCATATATTTATTTATCAATCACAAAACGCTTCACATAGAACCACACATTATTAATAAAAGAATTCAAGCAAAACAATCCGAAATTCCATTTGTAAACATCGAACACACTGTCAAAACCAATCGCAAATTGAAAACGATGTACTAACGTGGACCGCTAATTTACGTAACCTAATACACTGAAAATAAAAGTGTAGCGCATACAAATCAAATTGTTAGACCTGAATAATTATTTATTGTAATCCATATTATTATTTAAGTAGTCATTAGACAATATCAATGTATGTAGATCCGACCATTGCAAGATGGAAGATAACAGCTGTTTGTATAATTATGTAAATGTAAGTTAACCAATCAGAAGTCAGTTTATTTTGTCGCGGTAAAATCTTTTTACGGTAAACAATATTCTATTTAAAACTATAACAGTAAAATCAAATTGCATCTGTAATGAAAAAATAACTATCAAAACTTGAAAGTAATACCAAGAAAAATACGATAATAAACGCACTATATTTATTACGCTAAATTAGTCTGCAAGCGAACGCTGTCTAAAAAGGAGCTATTTTGATGACGTCACGGTATTCATCCGCCGACAAACTACTGCAATGGAAAATGCAAATAAATACAAGAGTCAAGAGACCTCTAAGGAAGGATGTGAACCCCGTAGTACCGATAGCGTCACCAAGCCAAAACCGGCGTCCTTTTCAAAAGAGTCCTACAGTAGCCATCAACGTGAGAAGATGTGTTAATTAAACAGTGCTAATTTTTTAGTTTAATGAAGTAATAATCTGAACAGTGACTTAATTCGAATAGAGATTGGTATACTCTATCTTAACTATTTAAATATGAACAATTGAATGCGTGGAATGAACAATAGAACTTAAAATTATATAAAATAAAAAATCTTCAAAAGACTTTCTGTAACCCAAATCCTAAATTAACAATCCCTCTAATTTTGAACTTTCCTAGAGTAATATGAATGCGAATAATAAATTTAAGGAGGTATATTCAGTGCCAGCAGAGTGCCTACCCCGAGATACCTTTTAAAAATTCAATGAAATTAAATAAAACTTACCTTTTAATAGATATGCCAATTCTACCAAAATTGAGCTAAGCCAGGGTAACTATGAACTTTTATCAAGGCATACCCAAGAATAAAAAAAAAAAAACAAACAATACAAATTGTAATATTGATACATTTTTGATTTCTAATAAACGTTTATGTTGATGATGTTCAGAAAACTTGAGTGTTTAAATGATTTATTTCTAATGTTAACTTACTAGCTGATGAGAAGTAAGAATAGCTTCTATATATTATGAATTTTGTCACCACAATTTTAAGTTCTTTTAGAAATTTTATAACAGTTAAGTTATAAAATGGCTCCACAACGTGTGGGCATTTAATTCAAAAGACATTTTTATAATACATACGGTATTATTATACGCGTATTCACAAAAAGAACAGGACATTCTCAGGAGCCAAAATGATAACATTAACAATACCATTTAACAATCAAACCCAATGTCACATGTATCCGATGAGTGTGCAAACCCTGTTTACACTTACTGTGAACTGTCTACGACTGCTGTTGCTAGGAGATCTAGTAGGCGTAAATTTAGTTGTTGTTTAGGATTAAGTAATTTCTTAGAAATACTATGGGTTAAAACAGGCTTAGTGGGCTAGCAAGTTTAAATATATGTCGTGAGATTGAAGTTAAAAGTACAAAAGCTATTACAGCCTTCAAAAAATCTACTAGGAGGCTAAATTTTATTTTGTAGAGTATTGCAACACATCTTAGTTTCCATTTTGATATTAGGCCTACATAATTTTGTTTTAATTTAGTTTACAGTATTAGGATAGGACTTGCAATTGCACTGCAACAAATCATTTAATGTTTCCTGCTTCTGTTTAAATATTCCATAATAACTAAGCTATTTCTTTGTTTGTACATGAATGATTAATATTTACATTGCATCTGTGCCAAGGTTTTTTTTAATTTCGTCAGAGCAATGACTCATAATTTACATGTGTCATATATTTGTACTTGTGAGGCGATATTGTGGTATTCATTATACACGTGATACGATTTTATAGATTTAAAGTATTATAACTTTACAAAATAGTTTTATGGTAATTATAAATGTTTTAACTAAAGATTGGTTTTCAACGTGGGTAATTTTAATTCTTAATTTAAAGCAACAAATATTTTATTTCACAAAATTTATTTATTTCAGTATTATGTGATATTTTGTGCTAAACTGGAAGCCTATATATGTTGAAAGAGAGGTATTTTATTTTTAGGTATTAACCTCTCCAAATAATCAAAACTGTACTAGAAAATTTTGGTCTACAAAAACTGTGTTAAGTCAGGCTAAATAGCTTATAATAGTCCAGTCAAATTAGGAAATTATACGGTTTGAAATCCCAAAGTTTAGAGGTTTACTCGTAATTTTTCCAGTACTGGAAAGCTGCCGAAACTGACACAAATTTTCACTTTTTCAGACTCCTACTTTACTTATCTTTGGTGAGTTAAGGGTGCAGATAATATGCTTACTTTTATAAGAAAAGTACACATGTATATGTAACTATTTTTGTACTTGTATACAGCACATAGCAAATTTTAGAGACACATATTATTTTAAGCAAAAAATGTCTCTTATTTATTCAATAGCCTTTATCAGAAATTTAAATCCTCGGTAAATACTGTAAGTCGCAAAACTGAACATCACATTGTCAACGTCAAAGCGTCCAGCCACTTTTTAGTATTTACAGTTCACGAGAGGTAGCATGTACCAGGCACATGCGCGCAAGAGGCCAGGCGCAGTCGCATGTTTCTGAGTACAGTGATCGCAAGCAGATAATTTGCTAAATCGCCGTGCAGCTGATCTTCAGGTTCCTACATTTAAATATTTTCTTCTTTCGGGGCGCCTTTCGACATTGTATTTGTGACGGCGTTTGTTGGTGTATATCCATTGTTTGTATGTATTCCTTGCTTTGCTCAAATTTGGGATATTTATTTTTTAATTAATTAATTGTGAATTAAATGATTTATTCGATTAATCACTAAATGTGGTCCAAATTATATCATGGTTGGTCATATTTTGATTACAATAATCTCATCAATATGTTATAAACTTTTTCATGCCGAAAAAGTTACAGTAATTATATAAAAGTTTAAGCATCGCTGATTTTGAAACTCCTCGACTCTGAATCATCGGTCCTTATTTGTAGACGTTCGCAAATATCGAACACGTGTCGCGAGGCTGGCAAAAGCTGTCTGGTGCTCCCAACTTGTCTCATTTTGATTCCGAGCTGAGGGACAATGTGGGAGACTTTACTGTAGTTGGCTCGCATAGTTGCAACGCTCTGTAGTGTGGGGATGTCTTGAGGTTTTGCTATTGGTGATTGGACCGAGTGAATTCTGAACCGAGTGTTGAATGAGTGTGATTGAGGGAGAGGAAGGTCCAGTGCAACGTTAAAACATAATTTAAAAAATAAATTAATAAAAAGCAGTACCGGAATGGTGTTCCGGCACCAGTAAACCCCTGCCAAAGTTTTGAAACTTTGTAGCATTGTTTGGGAACGTCTAATAATAAACCCACATTATATATGACGTTATTATATATTCAAAGAATGATACAAATAGGTCTTCTCTTCTTTAAATTTGAATAAACAAATATATTGACGATAAAAGTTGTAGGCCTATTTATAAACAGTTTATAACCTCAAAGCAAATCTTATAGCATACATTAGGCCTAGTTCTACAACTCAAATATAAAAAAATCTATTTCACAAAAAATTATATTGATTGAAGTTGATAACCTCAAAGTATAATCTATGCTGGGCTTTGTTTGAGTATTAGGCCTACAGATGGGTGAAATCAGCAAATATTATATGTTACTCGTGAATGTATGTAAGGCCACGTACACTCGCTTTTATATCAGTTGATGACTGTAAGTTTTTTTAGGTTGAATCCTAGCCATGATATAAGAAGTAGTAGTATTCTAAAATTTGGTTGCAAGGAGTTGTATACTAAAATATCAGCATAGCATAGCCTAGGAAAATATTACTTTGAGAATTATATCTAATATAAAAGGATTATTTTATTACTTTAGATATAAGATAGCATATGAACTGAGACGGCATAATAATAACATAAATTAACCTTTCAATAAAACTTTTTCTAATTTTAGAGAATTACTAACCGAGTGACACCATATTTAAAAACAAGAATAAATTGTAGAGTATTAGATTTTCTTATCAATACAATAAAACTACAGCATAATAATTATTGTAACTTCCTCTTCAACACTAAATATTCAACCATAACTCTTTAACTCAAAATAATAGCAGAAAAGTACCAAACAAATTATTGTAGGTATCTGGTTAGTGGTTAATCTGGTAAAATAGTAAAATTGTATTTCAAAGTTTCTTTTATTGGCACGCCTGACATATGTGCCTCTTATATCTGTGTTATACCTTTGATTATGGACCTTCAAGGGTTATACATTCTACATAATAATATTATTATTGTTTAATCATCTATGAATAATCTATATCAGAGATAACAATACAAAGAGAAGATAGATAATTCAAAGTTATATAGGCGAGGAAATAAAGCACAAAAAGAGCAAAAATCTCCGAAATTTGATGCCATGGACAGATTGAGATGGAGTTTTTTGCATTTGTATCCAAAACTTATCTGAAAAAATTTACCTACTGTTCATTTTATAATTTTTGAAAATTGCATTTGTGCGGTGAAAAATGCATTTTTAGAAGTTACTTAGAAAAAATCCAAAACTTGGTGAATAACACTTAGAATGGACTCAAGTCAGGTTCCTGGGGGTTTTCGAGGTCGATGATCCCGAATATGACCTCCAAATTTGTCCATCACCAACCTGGAGCTTAGGATTGCTGATGAACGTCATCCTTGAGGCTTCTCCTGAAATTCACGCTCAAATGAAACGAAACTCCTCCCCTGATTTTTGGGTCGCTGATTCCAAATCTGGCAGCGGCGACCACTCCCCGGGTACCTGGTGCATCAGAACCTCGACATTGACGCCATCCCCTAGAGTTTTCCTGGAGTTTAACATTCATACAAACGAACCGAAAATCGTATCAGGGGGTTTTTGGGCGCTCTTCTCGTATCTGGCATCGGTGAACACCCCCCGGGTACCCGGTGCACCGGAATTTCGACATCGACGTCATCCCCGATGGTTTTCCTGTAACATTCACGCAAACGAACCGAAAATTCGTTTGATCTCAAAAATCCCCAGGAACCTAATTTGAGTCCATTATAAGTATTATTAACCAAGTTATGATTTTTTTAAGTGACTTCACAAACGCAATTTTGAAAAATTATAAAATGAAAATTAGGTACCGGTACCTACTGTACATTTTTTCAGATAATTTTTGGAAGCAAATGTAAAAAACCCTAATTTCTTTCTAAACCCTATTTCTTCGTCTAATAAGTTGATACTTTCTTCAGCGCTTAAAGTGGATGGGCAGCTACGTAAAAATTAAAACTGTAAAGGATAGCTCACATAGCAGCAGACGGATGTTTTTTTAACGCACAGATGTTTTCGCTCCCCTGCTCGTCTTCAATATACTGTTAGGCGGTTTCACACTGGAGGAGACAAAATACGAAGAGACGCGACAAATTGTCTCCCTGTGCTTGATCCAATATTCATTAGGCGCTTCATATAGAAGGAGACGAGACAAAATGTTGCGAGGAGACACGAAAAGACAGAATTGCTTGACAGCTCCTACTTCGTCACGAGCAGTCTGTTCATCTCTTGCTTGTGCTCATGCGTCAGATTCATTTCAACGAGTAATCGAGTGGTTGAAAATAAGGATGAGCCTCGATAGTTAAAACATCGATGTTAAAATCGGCAGTAACCATCAATGTGACAATAATATCGACATGAAAACATCGATGTATTATAACGGTAAACATCGATGTTTATTTAAAAGAGTCGTCGTTTCAGAAAACATATTCCTATTTAACCTTATTTTAGTTAAAAGAAGGTTGATTTCCATTGCTCCTTAGTTTTGAGTTATAAGACATACGCCTTACCGAATAACATTACCTATATCCTTTGTAAATTTCTGAAAAAGAGAGTTAGTTGCTGGTTAAAATAATTTATGTCATTAAATAAATATATATTATCACATATGTTATTTCTCAAGGCCATTTTTTTGTCGGTACGCCATAACTTGAACTTCCTTAATACATCATCAAATTACATGAATGAGGCATCATTTTAAAGCTTTCCATAACCGATACACCGGAAAAATATACAAAATACAACTTTACGAAAAAAAAATAGTGTGCTTAAGACCACACGTTGGAAGTGATAACTTCTATGACCAATTTATATTTTTTTGTCCGTACTAATATTAGAGGAGGAGGAATAAGGATAAAATAATTTAAAACATTAATGACTTTGCTGACTTTGGTATTTAATATACATATAACACAAATATCATATATATATATACATACATACTATATCTCGAGCGGTGACGGTCGCGAGTTTGATGCTTTTTCCTCTCCCAATAAGAAGTGCTATGTAGTATATTCGCGTTGCGTACATATATATATATATATAGATATAAATATAAGGACAATACAGTACGATTTGCTCTGATAGAAGGACAAAACTCTACATTTGGCGTACTGTTTAGTGTGACCTGAAATGTCCTAAATTCATGCTAAGAATCAGGACATTTCAATACTTTACTCTGGTATAAGGACTTCTTCATACTTGTACAGTTTAGTGCTGATGACTTTTGAATACGGCTGCTGGACTATTTAATACAGTATATGACCATCATCTTGTCAGCCAGGTATTGCCAACGAACATTTAGGGGATGTAAAGCTGCTTCGTTTTCTAATGCTATAATTGGTGTTGACTTATTGGCTCCTAGACATAATCGGATTGCAGCATTCTGAATGATGGTCAAAATTATTTCTGACAAGCTCCACCCTAACTATTCTAATATGTTTGAGTTGGAGCTTCTCACTTCTCACCATAGTTACTGGAAAAAGAAAAGTGTACCTCTATACTTAATATCCTTTAGAAGAATATTAGCTCACTTTGACTTGACCCAGCTAGACCACCCATCCAACCCTTTCTTCAATTTTATAGAACCTATATCTTTAATAAATCTAAAAAATCTTACTGTTAATGAAACAATCAAGGGCTTAAATTCAAAAAAGGATAACAGTATACTACAAACAATTCAATTTGCTAGAGCTACAATTGACAACCTGATAAATAAATCATATCCCATATATACAGATGGATCAAAGATAGGCAGCCTTGTTGGGGCCGCCATATGGGACCCCAGTAGACTTACAGGTATCGGGTACAAATTAAACTCTATAATGTCCAGTCTTAGTGCAGAATTATATGCTATATATAAAGCTGTACAGTACGCTTTAACATCTAATTTTGCCCAGAGTTTTGTTGTTTTCACAGATTCTCAGACCAGTCTGCTTTTGATCAAGAGTTATATGAGGTTGGAATCTCAAGAATCCTTTGTATTTAATATTTTAGACATACTATTAAAAAACCCAAGCATCGAAATAGTCTTGCAATGGATCCCAGGGCATGTAGGTTTGTCAGGGAATGAGTTTGTGGATAAGTTAGCAAGAAGATCAGCTAATGACGGACTCATAGCAGACTGTGTCGTACCTAAGAGAGATATCACATGTCACCTAAAGTATTTACAAATCAAGCAGGTTGTAGAGAATTTTGGGAATGTAAATAAAGCTTTGTGGTACAAGGATATACAACCAACAATAACTAAAGTACCATGGTTTAAGGGTTGTAACTGGAGGCGTAAAAATATAGTAACTTTATGCAGATTAAGATTTGGACATGCTAACACATGTTCATATCTATATCGCATAGGAAAAGTAAGTTCACCTGTCTGCAAGGAATGTTCTATAGATGAACAAGAAACCTTGCAGCATATATTCTTTGAGTGTAGTGCTTATAATACAAAGAGAACTCAGCTGATTAACAACCTAAGAAAAGAAAATTGGCACCCTCCCTTTATACTAAAAGATATCCTACAATCTGGTAGTCCAAATACTCTAAAAGCGGTAATAGAGTACCTAGGCCTAATAAAGAGGGATCTATAGTTTCGTTCAATGGGATTTGACTTAGAATCACTAAAATTGTAATTTTTAGATCATTTGTTAGATTCCTTAAATCTTTTCTGTTACTCCTGGATCATGGGTTTATGTATCCAAGGTCCAACCTTTTCGGTTTACCTGATGGACCTCAGGTAAGAAGATTACCTTGTGTATTCCTTCTATACATTTTATATCTTGCTAATTTAGGATAATGTTTTAGTACAATAAAATTTGTAGTAACGATACTTTGTGTACCCATGTAGATATTTACTAATTTCCAATTTATGTTGTTCACGCTAGTAATTAATTGCCCTATAGTTATTAACCTAATTGTTTCCCAAGATAATTGTATGTCAACCTATACACGAAGAATAAAAGAAACTCATGCAAATGGTGGAACTGAGCCTCTATATATATAAGTGGATAAGTGTAATTCAAGTGTTTTTGTGAACTTTTTGTGTATATAAAGTGTTTGGGCTTCATGCTTGTAAGCAAAGCCTTTTGGCATAAGCCAATAAAGCCTTATTTGGCATAGAAGAAAAAAAAAAAAAAAAAAAATACAGTATATAAAATCTATTGCCAACTGTCTCCCACAAGTTCATAAATAAAGGGAATTTCCACTGGGAATTAATAATGTTTCTTACTCTACGTTGTAAATAAATGTAAATGTGTTTTTTCTTCAAGTGAAATTACTGAAGTTTGTTTATTCTGCAAAATATATTTCAGGTAAGCTAATAATAATTATTATTATTAAACCAAATTTTAAATAAGTAATAGTATCTAGGAACTTAGTTTGTTTTGAAGGTTATGTCAGGAAACAACTTTATTAAACATTGCGCAAATCATTATTTAAAAGAGGATTAGTCTAGGCCTATTTGTAGAATACTTATTTTGCATTCCACTTTTTATAATGAAATATGTACAAACGTAAAAGAGACATAGTAATTAATACAAATTTAAGATAAATAGGCCTAGGCTATGTCACAAGAAGTTCTGCATTAAGTTGGTCTTTAAATGCCAGGTTAAAATAATGATGAAATTAAAAAATGTAGTTAGTTTTAATTTAACTAAATATTTAATTTAATACCCAGTAGACCTAGGCATATTAGGCTAGTTTTAAAATAATACATTTCTAACCGCAGGCTATTATTTCTAACCTTGGTTTATGTCATGTCCTTTTTTAACTCTAATTATTTGATCTTTTAGACTGGTAATACACAGCTTATTTGAATTGATTATAGACAAAATTATATTTTCAGTAGATCATTGTTGACTTTTGAAGTGTGGTAACTTTGGTTAGGTTTGTTTGTTTTCAATTTGAAATAAAAATACTTTTATAATAATAATGTTTTTATATAGAGGATCTAGGTTAGTTCTATGCTTTTAGAAGCTATTGTATAAAACATGCATAGAAACAAAATTCACTTCTAGGCTACAAATAAGTTGAGTGTAATGAAGCTGATAATTATTTGTAAGATATAGCCTACTTAGGCCTAGGCTCCAAGTTGATACAATAATAACTCTTTCAAGTTATTCTAATTTTATTAGGCTTAATTAAGACAGCCTAGTACATTTGGCGAAATTACAGTATACGCCCTCTAACCTACAATGTCAACCAAACCATTTTTCTATGACTCTTTAGGAACGTTAACGTTAATTAACTAATTAATCGTACGGTGTAAGTTTACTATTCGACCATAGCCTAATATTTTTGCAGATAACGACGTTGTTTTACATTCTACTGTAAATGTTGAATACAGGTAAACATACTGTAACTAAATACTATAGGTTAGAACCTTTTAAGTTTTTTTTATTATTATTCTTGCATTTCTGTTGCCATAGGTTAGCCTAGGGTCGAATAGTAAACTTGCACCAATCGTACCAACCTATATATGTTTATGAACTGCAAACATAGAGGCGTAAGTTTACTATTCGACCCTAGCTTAATATTTTTGCAGACAACGACGTTGTTTACATTCTACTGTTAAATGTTGAATACAGATTAACTTACTGTGACTAAATACTATAGGTTAGAACCTTTTAGGTTTTTTTAAATTATTATTGCATTTCTGTTGCCATAGGTTCGCCTAGGGTCGAATAGTTAACTTGCGCCAACATAGGTACTGTGACAGGTAACTGTAGGTCTAAGTTAGTTTTGATTAATGTTTAGGACGCCCTTGTAGGTTAGAGGGTAATATAGGTGTACTACAACTGTAACGAAGCCAACTGATGATCTTTGACAATGTAATTTTTAACATATTCTAAAATTACACACTTTAGACATACTGACTCTAAAAACACAAACCAGAACTGTCGCTGCCAAATGTAGGAAGTTGTAGTGAACGAAAACAGCAAAATTAAAGTATACGTCCTCTAACTTACAATACCAGACCTTATTTTACGTATATAAACAGTATGAATACAGTATTGTGAAACAGTATGCCAGTATATAGGCCTAATTATGAAATAATTTAAATTCAGTATAAAGGAAAATTCAGTAATTTGTGAAAAAGGGAATAGTCCTTTTTTCATAATAAGTTAGGCGGCTATGTTTGTTTCATAACATGTTGTTTGTTTTTAATGATTCAATCACTCTTTTTATTTGAGTTTACTAAGGTTTGGAATTTGGGTCCATTAAACGAATAACTAATAGGCCTACATTTTCCAGAAGTCGCATCATGGAAATGCTTATAATAGATAGTTCTTTTGAAATATACCTACGAGCAGGTTAGAATGTTCAAAATAAAACCTTGGTTTATAGTAGGGTATAAACCCTTCTTTCAAAATCAGTAGCCTACCTAAATTATGATCTTTTTAAATGAAATCAAGATTTATGTAAAATAATGTTTGTCTTTATCTTTTCCGATGTAAGTCTTAACTCTTAATTATTCGCCTGTTATATAAAATTCTTCTTTTATTTTCTAGAAAAACAATCAGGAAAATGTGTCAGCATACAAACAAATATAATGGATCAATTACTGTAGAAAATGCATTTCAAATTTTCAAGATTGTGAAAGACTAGTGGAAGAAAACATGTTTGAGCATTACTACAACATTATCACATCATATCTGGAATGTATTAAATGGTCTCATCAAATCTCATTTTAATATATTAACAAACCAAGAAAGGTAAGTTAACAAAATTACTTTTTTCATAAAACCTAATTCTTGTATACAAATTTCCTGATAAATATCTCTAGCTAAAGTGTGAGTGGCAATACTCAGAGTTACTAAACACCTGTACTCCTTTGTTTGTTAAAATGAGCTGCAAATGATAAAACATTTCAATAGTAGGCTTAGGCCTAAACTTTAACAGTAAAATGTTGTTTATTAAGAGGTGCTGAACAGTTTTCAATACCTTAGACTCACAATTATTATACATGGGAGGTATAATGGTATCGCACACTGAATAAGTTAAAAAATTTTAATAAGTTAATTCATTTTCGAATTAAGTTTTTTTTTAGCAAGGGAAGAATTTATCAACACATTTTTCAAAGGGTATCCAAAAGATAGAAAGTTGCGTTTCAAAAGTTATATTTTATTTGAAATATGTTTTGTTTTATTAGAAAGAACTAGCAAAGAGGTTTTGTTGGTGAATAGTTTATTTTAAATAGCTAATTAAGATAAAGGTTTAATAGTAAACAATTTTTATATTAAAACTTTCGCCAAACATGAAGCAGCCTTTCTGATGACCACTGCTTGTTAAAATGTCATCATTTGTAAATTTTTTGGAGAAAGTAATAAAAAGTAAGAAGCCTAGTGTTCCATTTTATTACAGTGTGATCAATTTAAGTATATGCTGCATTTGTTATCCTTCTTAACTAATATTGGTTGCAGGAGTTAAAGCAATGTTCAAAACGGAAAGTATGTCTAACAATGTTGAAGCAACTTATAAACTTAACACGAAAAGGAGAGTTAAAGTTAATTTTGAAGGGTTATGTATACAGTAGTACACATAATAGCCTATATTTTTGTACGAAGTAACACCCATAGGGGTTAGTAAGTTTTTGTTTAGGTTTACGATACATGTCTATACTTAAAATAGTGTTACGAAGTATCGCCAGTAAAGGTAGATAACTTAACTCTAAGTTAGGGTTTTGCTTTATTATAATTTGTGTACAATGTTATTTTATTCATATAAACATTAAATACCAAATATATTGTTTTTTTTTTTTAGTTTGTGTAGTGCAATAACTAAAACATTGACAGATTTTGTGATACAAATAAAGTAGAGAGTAGGTTAGCAAACACAGCAGTGTCAAAACGAGTAGTGATATGCTAAAAATGCACTCTGTAAGTCAGTTCAGCTTTTGTTATTTTTTGTTTGTCATTGTAGGTTAGAGGGTATATACTGCAAATTAGCGAAGAAATCACAAGAATGAGATTAATTCATTGTGGGATGCTAGTTAATTCAGCCACTATTCAATAACACTAATAAGAACTGTTGTTGACAAAATGTAAATGAAATGAAGAGAAAGTAAACTTGAAAAATGTAGATTCTTTGTAGTTTACTAACTGTAGATTTACTAACAATTAGTAGAACGAGATCTAACTATAATGAATGATGCATCAGGATGGAGCTATATAAATGATTCTTCCAACATTACTAAATTTAATTTTAAGAACACTGTAGCAAGCTAGTAATGCACATGTACAAATTTAAATTGAACAGTATATTATTACGTGGGTTCACTTAATAAACATGAATTTTATAGATCATTTGAATATATTTGCTTATGTAAGATTATAACACGCTTGAACAAAGAGTTACCTCCTGAATTGAACATAAAGTTAACTCCACTTACCGGTATTAGTTTGTAAGTATAAATAATATAGGCATATTATACCAGTTGTTCAAACTGTAAGAAAATGCTTAAAAATAGTAATAAAGTGCAAAAGTTGGTAGCCCTTCTTTCTTTTCTAGAAAAATATTGTCAGCTGATTTCATTTTAATCAGCCCACCGGTACTAAAAGTTTACCACAATTACTTTAGTTAATTAATAAAAAGATTGTAGACACACTAGCCTAATAATATTGTTAATTGTAAAACATCGTGTAAAATATACAAGATTCAGAACACAGAAAATAAGTAATACCCACGGTAACTAGAACAAGACGTTATGTGTCACGCGCAGGTCGTTGGTGGCTATGACGTCACTGCCACCGAAGCGCCCGGCATCTCTACAGCGATTCGATTTCGCCAGTGACAAGCTTCTTAAAAACATCACCCTACACGACTATTTGGTGAACGGAAAATATACAATCTTTCATGGGATTACATATACACTCTAGGGAATCTAGAGGTGCAATTTTTTATCGACAGTAAATTCATAGTTATTTATATATATAAAAATGAATTGCTGTTTGTTAGTCTCGCTAAAACTCGAGAACGGCTGGACCGATTTGACTAATTTTGGTCTTAAAATGTTTGCAGTAGTTCATAGAAGGTTTATACGTAAAGAAAAATTTGAAGAGTTTCCCGAAAAAGTTTCAAATTTGGAAGAAACTGAACAGCATTTATTGTATGAACTCAAAACCATAGCTCACAAAAACAGCTGTTCGTATAAAAAGCTTATGTTTGTTTACATGTATTACCATAGCAACATTACTTAGCAAATTTATAATCACTTTAATACTCTTCAAAACCAACAGCTTCTTAAGGTTAGATTGAAAAACTATAAACAAACACAAATAAAAATGCTTACAGAATTATAATTCAACTCAAACATTGGTTATTAAATATCTATATAGGCCTACTTAGAGATATGCTGCTTAAAATATTGTTTATATAAAATATATCATAACTATGAAGTTTTTAATACTTTTCAAAACATATTTTCGCTATCAATAATAATAATAACAAACAAATTATTTGACACCATGCATAACCATAAACATACACGAGTTTAAACATATTATATTGAAAACTAAACAAACAATCTGAATTAAACTAAATGCCATTAAAATATCACATTTGTAGCTTTATTTTGATATATAATTGCATATTTAAATACTAAACAATATCTTATACTAATTAGGCCTATACATTTAAAATTACAAACTCTATTTGAACCAGTTTGTTACATCCTAAATTAACGCGGATGTTACAAAGTGATTCAAATATCTTTTCTACGACCCCCAGCTAATTTAAACCCTCGCTAAGAAAGGGTTAAAAGAAATTTGAAATTTTAGGGCGGTTTGGGGGGAGGGGTCAAAGTTACTAAAAATCCCTATAAGAACGAATTGGAATGAAATTTGGTATGTAGCTTCCTTTTAGGCTCGCAACATTGTCAATGAAATTAAGTGAAAGTCAAAATTAGTAAAAACTTTTAATTAAAACAACACATTTGTGTAAAAATTACACATAACTAACCCAGCAAATCGTTGTTTGCGTAAATAGTTCGTGTAAGTCAATCTGCTTCTGCTAGGCGGGAAGCATGAGACGGTGGCAGTGACGTCATCTAAGCTCAGAGTTACTGCGCAGCTGTCTCGTGACACATACCGTGTAGTTCTAGTTACCGTGGTAATACCGGTAATCTTTCAAAAGAATGTTTTAATTTCACTTATAAGGTCCTAAAACTGGGCATTATTTAGAGGCATTAACTGTAGTTTGATCAAATTTCATTTAAAATCAGTAAAGCACAATTTAGATGACAAACTGCTTATTTGTAAATTTTTGAAAACTTTGCCTTACAAAAGTTGTGTTTGTATTGAGGGACTAGATGATTCTACACATTGTGTCATGTTTTATTTATTAAAGCATAAAAATGAAACTAACCGATTTGTTGAAACTTATATTCAAGAAGGCTAATTTGTATTATGAGTCTTAAAGTTGCTAAGATGTGATATTGAAGGAGAATGTGTAAGTAATAAATTAAAAATATCACTTTGTAACCACCCTAACCTGACACTTTAGCACTATCATTAATGCTGTATTCTGTACAGCATATCTGTCATTTCAAAATAAACCAATATTAGTTTAGTAAAAAAATTAACAGTTGTGCCTAATTAACTTTTAAGGTTTAGACATCTACGGAAAAGTTAGCTGCTATGCAACCTCAATATAATATACAGCATGTAACAGACCTCCTGTCTCCTGTTGTAATATTGACAAATAACTTGACTAGAAGTACAAAATAAATTGCAACCCCCTTTTTGACACACCAACAATCTTTAGAAAATATTTTTGTTAAAATTTGTTTCCATAGAAAAGGGTATTTTTTGATGATAGGGGTCTATTTCTCAAAATTGTTAGACGTATAAGCTAGGATCAACCAATGCCTTGTTTTAAAGATCTTACAAGCAAAAACATATTATATGTCATAAAGATTTTTCATCCCTATAATTATTTCAAAATGTCTGGAAATTCAAGGTTTTCGGAATTTGTCATTCAAATTCTCTAACAAGTTAATTAAAAAAAATCAGATTGTCACTGATAATTTTAAGAATTTAAATAAGATATGTTAACATTTTTGGGATTTTTTTTGTGGCACTTATCACATAATATACATAAACTGTGAATTTATAAAACTTAGCCTAAACCCTCCCCAGATATTGTACTAACATGTCGGAAAACTGAATGAAAATCTGTTTCTAGTTCAGTAGTTGTAAACTAAAAGACAGTTGTGTTTTATATTGAAGTACACCAATCCCAGTTTACTACTTTCAATACTTGTAGGATAAAAGATGTTCCACACAGATGTCTAACTGGAATAAGAACAGTGACTGTAAATTTTGTAGCGAAGTGGAAAAAGGCCCCTACTGATTTCACAGTAAAATTTTAATTAAATTTAAAAATTCACTAATCTTAGTTAAATATGTATTTTACAATTTAATTCCTTGTTTTTTACAGTTTGCTTGCCCTAAATAAAATTATGTACAAAACATTTAATAGTGATGAAATATGATAATTTGATTCCATTTTTAAATTCATGAAATGTTTTATGTTGTTTCAGGGAAGACCGCACATAAATAATAACTTACGTAGCCTACATACTGCAGAAGTACCTCTTCTAATTCTTCGGCCATGCATACATTTAAATGCATGTGCAGTAGTTTGTATTTTTTAAATAAACTATATAAATTTATTACTGTATCATATTATTTTCCTATTACATAATTGGATGTGTAACATTCAAACTTTAAAACATGGGGTAAGCTCTTCTTCCAGGTAGCCTTCCGAACGACATGGACAGAGACATCGTCATAACAAGAAGCACTATCTTATCTATTTAGGAAGAAAGTTGTTTCAGATTGTACAAATTCTGGAAACATTTGTTGGCCAGACAATAAAATATATTTTTGGCAAACGCAACAAATTTAAAATTTGTAGGAAAAATATTTATAATATAAACAAAATAATAATAACAAATCTTTTTAGTAATAATTTAACTCAAAAACTATTTAAATGATTTTAATGATATATTTAAGGCCCTGATTTATTTAAATGTAAACGTAAAAGTAAGTGCTATTGCATGAAAAACGATGATTGTTGACCAGTATAACTCACGATTTAATCACACAATGGTTGGAAAGTGTTCAGTTTCCAAAACTAAAAGATCTAGGTTTGTTTTGGCTTTTGATTTTTGAAACTTTTGAGTAGCCTAAT
>JAGFPH010001601.1:81517-105001 GCA_018207615.1 Philaenus spumarius | reverse complement strand
AATGAGGTACAACACGACCTACCTTTACATTTGAAAATTTCCCAAAAACCAACCCGCACCCTTAAAAAATACCCTTTTGGGGCATTTTAGAGGGTTGAAAAAAATTTTCCTGAATTTCTTGCGGTCGAAATAGGGGGTTATCAGTTTAAACTAAATGTCTAGGTATTCTCGTTTCAATGCTATACAAGCCGGCCACCCGCTCTGATACACCCTGTACTATTGTCTACATTTATATAAAGTATCCGACAAATAGTTTTTTTTTTTTTGTGTTTAGTTATTTCTTGTTAAATATATTGTCTACTATATACGTTATTTATTTTATAAAATTAGTGACAATAGGTAATAATTAATTATAAAGTCTTGTTATGTAAAATAATATGAGACTTAAGTGTAAAGGTTGTGCAATAATAGGAAGAAGCGGTCCCATAGAGTCCTCTACAGTATAAATTATCTTTCATCGAATTTTGAAGATAATCTTTTGTAATTTGCGGGAAATCATTCATGAACTTAAATCATTATAGTTCGTAGGAAACAAAAATTTTAAATTAATATTATTAATATCATTATTTTAAATTACTTATAAAAAAGACGAAAAACGTGATTTTCAGTCGTCACTTGACAGCAGTAAAACATTGGGGTGAATTTTGTGCTAACTGTATTCTCCCGAATTCTGCAAAAATTTAAATGTACGCACAAGGCGAAACTAAAAATAATTCGACCACTCAGCTGAACCGTTGACGTGAGTTGAGCAAATTTTCAAAATTAAGTTTATAGGCCTATGTTTTACGGTTTCAACCAACAATTTGGGAAATGGGTCTATTTCCGACGGTGCTGAATAACTGCAAAATGGTTCGCACGTCATTCCGCATATTGGGAGTATCTTCAATACACGATGCATTGCGTGCTTCGCACGCCATTCCGTTATTGGGATTATCTTCAACACACAAAGCATTGCGTGCTTCGCACGACAACCCAAGTATTGGAAGTATCTTCAATAAACAAAGCATTGCGTGCTTCGCACGCCAACCCCCATATAGAATCCACTACATGGCTTTGAACCGGGTACTTACGTACCGGTAATTTTGGTATTTTACGTTTCGATCGATTTTAGGGGAACCGAGCGAGTTATAAGGTCGCGTAAAAAAACAAAACGTGCAGAATAACGTCCTACATTTATATTTGTAGAAAAAACTCAAAAACAAATTCATTCTCGCAGGAAAAATCTAAAAAAATACTTACTTTTTGTCAAAAAACGTGCTTCCGATTGTTGGATTTTTTTTGGCTGACGAACTCGTCCGAGCGACGGAGACAACCAACGTGTGTACCAAATTTGAACCGAATGGGACTTAAAATACGGCCGCTAGAGTGCGAACACATTTATATATACATATACGTATGTGATTTTTAATTATACTCCAAAACGTGTTCTGGGGACCGTGATCGGTGCTCAATTGCTACTCCCGACCTTGGGTCTTACCATAAGGGCCACTGCAGTAGCTCATTTTTCCTATGGAAATTCGCTAATAATGTCACCTCAAAACGTGTTCTGGGGACCATGATCGGTGCTCATTTGCTACTCCCGACCTTGGGTCTTACCATAAGGGCCACTGTAATAGCTCATTTTTCCTATGGAAATTTGCTAATAATGACACCTCAAAACGTGTTTTGGGGACCATGATTGGTGCTCATTTGCTGCTCCCGACCTTGGGTCTTACCATAAGGGCCACTGCAATAGCTCATTTTTTCCTATCGAAATTCGGTAATTATACCGGCATTAGTAAAAACGAAAGTGTATACAAGCGATATTCTAGTCGTGCTCGAGCGCTTTACCAATGTAATATCATAACCTTGAGAAGGGTGGCCCTGCTCACTGGATTCGATGCTTTTACTTGACTGGTGTTGCGCACACTTAACTTCCCTTTTAAAGGTTAAATATTATTAAATTACCAAATCATATGAAAATGTATATAATATTGTACTGTTGTTTACAGAAATAACAGCGCACAATGTCCCCAAAGTATAAGATTATATATTTCGACGCTAGAGGAGTTGCAGAGCCCATTAGGTTTCTTTTATCCTATTTAGGTGAACCGTTTGAAGAAGAACGTATACCAATGGACAGATCAGGGTGGCTTACTTTGAAACCAAGTGAGTACTTACTTTGAAAGATTTACCTCTACGTATAGGCTGCAACCTAAAATTTGTAAGCATCAAAAACTGATAAAAATCTAATAAACGGTACCAGGAACTGGGATATACTTTCTCACAAACATATTTAAATTATCAAACAGATTCACTGTGACTTCATAACTGTAGGTGGGGTAGGAGAGGTGATTTATTAAAGAGGAGATTAACTAATAAATATTATTATTAGCTAGAGATGAAAACTATTCGATCGATTTCGAACAAATTTGCACCAAACACGTCAATTAGGGCTTTATAGATGCACGAAAAACGGTTTTGAAAAATGTAGAAAAACAACCCCCATTATGGCCAAAAAAACCCGCAAAAATCAGTTATTATTATTATTATTATTATTAGTTACACGAGAATTTTTTAGAAAGATGCAGTTTTTTGCATTTGGTAGGGTACATTAAAGGCTAAAAATAAGCCAAATTTGATCAAAATCGTTAGAGCCGTTTTTTTATAAAAAAATTATAACTGATTTTTTGGAGGTATTTTTGTCAAAATGGGGGTTGTTTTTCAATTTTTTCAAAACTGTTTTTCGTGCATCCATACAGGCCTACTTGGCATGTCTGGTACAAATTTGTTTGAAATCGATCGAACAGTTTTCGCTCTAGCTTTGTATACATAAAGACATACACACATACAGACAGACATTTTGTAAAAACCACTTTTTTGGAATGATGGGGTCCCAAAACAGATATTTCCACAAAAATCTCAACATAAATTTTCTTTTGCGATCACTATACTTTCTCTATACTATGATATAGTGAGAAAGTAATATATTCAACAGTTTTAATACACATAGAATGTGTAGCAAATTTAAACTGGACCATGTTTAAAATTAGCATTTATTGAACAATAATATTTCAACTGATGTGTTTTCCTACAATGATAAACAAAAAATATTCACTATTTACAGCTACTCCTTTTGGAAAATTGCCTATATTGGAAATTGATGGAAAGAGGTATACACAATCTGTACCACTTTATCGGTACTTTGGTAAGCTAGCGAAACTGGCTGGTGACAACGACTTGGAGGACTTGCACATTGATATAATTGCTGATGTACTATACGACTTGAGAATGGGTAATGTAATAAATCCAATTAATTAGTAATATTTTACCAACATTTGCCTTCTAAACAGGATAATAACTAACCAAACCATTGATGTTCAATATTTTTTTTTATGCGAGGTGTAAAAAATGTGCAGGCCTCATTCTTCCGCCTCACAATCCACACATCGGGCCTCTTCTGATCTCCGAAATCGATGTAGGTACGCCCGAAAACATACGTGTCCTGTCAGTGCCTGCGTCAGATAATAGGTCGTCTCTCCATGTCGTCTATTTATCCATTCCTCGATGTTAGGAATCAGTCTATATGTCCAACGACCAGATACATCCTCATCCCATCTTTCTTGCGACTTCCTGAGAAGTCTCCGTCTTGCATTCAATTTTATATCAGCCATCATCGCTGTTCCATCTTTCCTCTCGTCAAATATCTCCCTCCTTTCCCAGGCCAAAAGATCTACTGGGGATATTCCAGCCACTACTGTTACCGCTCTTTGGGAGACTGTCCTATACGCCGCAATGACTCTTAGTGATACTTGCCTCTGTACTGACAGCAACTTTCTCCTATGCACCAGCTTGTTCATTGCTTCGCTCCAGGCCGGTGCTGCAAATAATATTATGGAGTTTACCACACTAGCGAATAACCTTCTTTTCACCTCTCTCGGCCCTCCAACATTGGGCATCAAGCGTGAAAGGTTTTCAGCTTTCACCCGATCGCAACCAGTGGTGGGACTCACCTTTTCAGGCTTACCCAACTGGGATATTACCGTGGTTTTATCACACATTTCATAAATCTTGACGTTTGAATAAAAGGGTAGAATAAAGACCCCTAGCCCTCGAATACTCTAATAGCATTGGGATCGGGAAAAATTGGTCAAGAGAGACCGTTTGATCAAGAGAGACCAGGTAGAAAAGATAAAAGAGAAGGGATCTAACCCAAGACTAGATGAAAGAAGGTTAGACCCAGCATGGGTACCTCGGGAGTACCAGTTCCCGTACTCACAAGGTGTGAGCCCCTGAGGGTATTGATGTTCAATATACATTCAAACTTAATAGTGAGATATATATAATTAGTGGGGACAAAGAAAGCCAAATCTTATAATTAGAACAACAAAAGCAGAATTTTCAAAGTATAAAACAAGTTTTTAATCTATAAGAAAAGGATAATAGTGTATACTTATAAATAATACTAGAGGGCTTGCAGGAATTGTGGCCTTTTTGGAAGGTATGGCCTCCTGGGCCCCTGCTCAAGCGAGGTTCCAGGGCCAATCTACGCACCTGAATATATTTTCGCTTGATTTAGATTCGATCCCAATGAAACCAGCAATCTACATTTACGAATCAAACTCATTTTAAACCGGAATAATATAAACATGTAGTAAAAAATGTGGTATGCCTGTAAATAAAAATCTCAGATCAATGAAACAAGTGATAAAAAGCAGAAAACCACAGTTTCATAACTTATTCAGCTTTAATGTTCTTTTAAAAATGTTTTCCAAAACTAACAATATTTTAGTGGGCCTACTTTTTGTATCTTGATCTCGAGTTACTCTTGACCGCTAACTCTAAAATAAATCAGGAATAGCTACATTTGAATACCGTGCATACCGACTCAGTGCGCCGTAGCGTTATTAACATAAAAGGTGAAACATTTGTAATTGACCGTGAGACTAAGGCTTTTAGCAAGATTTTGCATAAACACAAGCTTACAACTAAATCTATTAAACATATCTTTTGAACAATCTTAATCATTTTAAATTAAATATTCTTCACAAACAATAATTGGAAATAATCTAAAAGATAATTATAGTATTTATGTATGCCCTCTATCTTTTTTTTATAACGGTGTAGAGGAGTCCGAGCCCCCCCCCCCCCCCCCCCCACCCCCCCCGAACCATTGTGGTAAGATCTTCCATTTAATGACCATCCCGGATCTCTTATGAAACCAAGGAAGGTCTTGGGATCAACACGACGGACCTCTTCCAGGCTAACGAAAGCACTTCAGAGTACCAAGAATCTCCTACTTGCGAGAGCCTCGAACTCGCACAGCAGGTGTTGAGCCAATCTACAGGAATCTTCCAAAACCAACCCCAGCCCTCTACCAGGCGCAATATTGGCCGCTGTAAATCGTCGGTTTAAAGTAACGTGTATAGGTAGTACTCGCATGACGACAGAATCATATTTTATGTATTAATTTTTTAGAGAGAGACAAAGAAATAAGAGAACTACGTTCCTCCTGAAATGGAGCCCTGTTTATATATGTACAGTATTATTATTTTGTATTTCTAATTTTTAATACAATATTGGCTTTGGTTGTTTTATATTTTAGAAACAAAACAATTTCTGGAGTGCTAGCTTTATGGCTATATTTTTAGTATATAGTCCTTCTTCTTAAAAGAATACTGAAAAGCATGGACAAAAAAGAAATAAAATAGCATAGTTTAAAAAATCAATTCCTTTGAAATAATAATCTTCTGTTTGTTATTGCAGCTGTGTCGGGAGCATTTTGGGAACCTAACGCGGAAATAAAGAAAACCAAACTGGAGACAGCAGTTAATGATACCATGCCTTTTAATCTTAGTAAGCTTGAAGAAATAGCAAAAAATAATAACGGATTCTTGGCCAACAAGAAGGTAATTGTTTTTATTGATTTAATTTCATTTTAATGTACTGTGTATACACTTTTGAGTTCATAATACATATAACAAAAGTAACAGTTCATTATTTTTTGATGCACATAAAATATAGATGCTACTGATTGATATATACATGGTAGAGGTTGATTTGAACGTTTTTGTTGGCAGTTATCTTGGGCTGATTTCATGTTTGCTTCAACTCTTGAAAACTTCAGTGGCTACCTAAATAAGAAAGATTGTCTTGCACCATATCCTACACTGCTAGCTCTCCAAGAAAAAGTGTTGTCTCTTCCCAAAATCAAAGCTTGGATTGAACAGCGCAATAGTACATTTTTATAAGTTAATTAGTTTAGAAACTAATTTGTGTTATACATGTTTGTTGTTTTTTATTTAGTTAAGGGGATTCCCTACTGAAAACTTACCATTTTCCAAAAAAATTAATATTGTTTGTTTTTTCCTGATTCTATAGTTTATAAGGGTTAAGAAAAAATAACATATGAAACAAAAGTTCTTTATATCAGTGTGAAAAATGTAATCAAAACAATGCGCGCACACAACAACAAGTACACACAATACTTTTGGTCAAGTTGAACTTCTTTGTGTTTGCTATTTGGACTAAAAAGATTTTAGATTTTTTTAAAGTAATTGCAAAGTAAGACAACAATGTTTATTATTAGACTTTCAATGCCTCCAATATGTAAGTAAAACATATCTTGACTACAAATACTGTTTGTGCAAGTTATTCCCCTCTGTGGCTACTAAAATAACTAATGGAATCTCTAAACGCGATTTCCCGCAACTTTTTAATATTAATATTTTTTACACAAAAGTTCTTATAACTTTTTTACTGCTAAAGCTACAGTGATGATATTTTTACAACATCTTTAGTACCTTATAATGCAACTTTTTGGGTATTTTTATTTCTCTACGACAAATATATGAGTATTTTTTCTTTAATTGTAAATCACAAATTTGTTATATATATATATATCTTTTTGTAATGTCATAGCTACTAACCTTTCGGTGATAAGAATATGACTATACCCAAAACGTTAGTGCTTTGTACATACTTTAAAGCATGATATCAAACGTTCAAATTGGTTCAGTAGTAAAAAAGTTATAATATTTTAAAATACATATTTTTTGTCTAAAAAAAACTCAAAAAGGTGTGTAAAATGTATTTTTTTGTCAATTCCTATAGGCCTAAGTGTAAACAATTGTTTAGGTTTTAATGATTGTAAAAAAATGGTTCAAAATTTAAAAAAGGCCTAGTATAGAAAAACCCTATTTTCAGTAGGGAATCCCCTTAAGTATTAATTTTGTTATGGCTTTGAACCCAAGGCATTTGGTAATTGTTTTATTAACCTCTTCTTCCTAACTAAATCGCTGTGAAACATTAACCTCTATTTTTGGCTATTGTGTTTGACGGCAATTTATAGTTGATCAATTGAGGACATGTAGTCACGGAGCAAACATATCTAATCTATAGCCATTGCACAGCCACAAAATTCATTGTTTACTCCCTTGAATTTAGATTTACTTCTACTGTTTCTTTTAATGTATTGTTAACTAAATCAAACGCCTCTTGTACAGAATAATCCATTCAATCAATTAATTGGAATATGATCTGCCATTTTAAAAACTATAAAATTTTCTTTTTATAAAAATGAATTACCTTAAATTTGTCCCTGTTATTAAACCAATAAACTTTAATTCAATTTACTGTCTGAAATAACTCTTTCTAAACCATTTAAAATTAAATCAATATTGCTACAATAATATAAGGCATGGGTGCGTGACCACCATCAAAGAGTATTAAGTGGTAATTTGTCAACAATTAATTGTTTTGAATAATTTACTTGATTTTCCCAGTAGCCAGTAGTATCATAGATGTACGCTTTTATGCTTTCACCATATCATTTGTATAGAAAATTGCCTAAACTATCATGCATTAATTAAATAATTAATATTTACTCTTTCGTTTATTTAATTTTGTTCCAGTATTTTACTCCTTTTATATGACATCAATATTTATTAACGAATATCCATAGGAAAAATGAGCTATTGCAGTGGCCCTTATGGTAAGACCCTAGGTCGGGAGTAGCCAATGAGCACCGATCATGGTCCCCAGAACAAGTTTTAGTGTGTAATTAAAATCATATATATATTTGTATATACGTGTTCGCACTCTAGCGGCCGCATTTTAAGTCCGATTTGGTTCAAATTTAATACACATGGTTGTCTACGTCGCTCGGACGAGTTCTTTAGCCAAAAAAATCCAACAATCGGAAGCACATTTTATGACAGAAAGTTAATATTTTTTTAGATTTTTCCTACGAGAATGAATTTGTTTTTGAGTTTTTTCTACAAATATAAATGTGGAATGTTATTCTGCACATTTTGTTTTTTTACGCGACCTTATAGCTTGGTTCCTCCAAAATCGATCAAAACGTAAAATACCATAGAAGTACCTTGGGGTTGGTGTGCGAAGCACGCAATGCTTTGTGTGTTGAAGATATTCCCAAACGGAGGTTGGCGTGCGAAGCACGCAATTCATTGTGTATTGAAGATGCTCCAAATACTGGGGTTAACGTGCGAAGCAGGCAATGCTTTGTGTATTGAAGATACTCCCAATATTCGGAATGGCGTGTGAAGCACGCAATGCTTTATGTATTGAAGATACTCCCAATATTTGGAATTACGTTCGAAGCACGCAATGCTTTGTGTATTTGAAGATACTCCCAATATGCGGAATGGCGTGCGAACCATTTTGCAGCTATTCAGCACCGTCGTGAATAGACCTACTTCCCAAATTGTTGGTTGAAACCCCTAAACATAGGCCTATAAATTTAATTTTGAAAATTTGCTCAACTCACGTCAGCGGTCCAGCTGCGTGGTCGAATTATTTACCTTGAAACAATTTAAACTTCGGATACAGTGGCGTAGTAACGATGGGGGGTTACTAAAAACCAAAATCCCCCTGAAAATTTTACGTGGGATATAATCATGTTTTCTAATGACATTTTAAAAAAAATACATCACCAGTGGTAAATATCTTTTGAGCAGATCAGAAATAATAATCATTTTTCTTCGCTCTTAGATCACAATGAGAATTTGTGCGCCCCACCATCGATTACATGACTGTCTAATCAACAAATCTTATTACTTACGATGCTATGTTAAGATCAATACGCTTGTACGACCGCGTCTATAGGCCTACAACAAGGCAGTGCCGCGAACGCGCAGCCTGACCAGCACAGTTTACATTATCTGACGTAGGCCTATTCGTTTCTGGTCCTCTCTTTTACCCACTCTGGTATAGCCAAGCTGAACCAGTCAGTAGCACGCAACTTCAATAAGCGGTATAGGTAGTAGCATTTAGGATGGCGCGTGGTTTGCGCAGAAGCAGTAATGCCCTTCTCCCTCCAACACCAGTCTTTGTCGTTTTGTAAGAAAAATACAGTCTGTGTCAATTCCATAGATTAGAGGGCCGCGGAGCAAATTTTTAGCATTGGTCGCGCTTTCTATTACAAGCTTCTGCACAGTACTAGGATTATTTAAATAGGTCAAATTTTATATATTTGTAATCTGCGTGATATGTAATCAACTAACAGTATAAATATCTTCCAGTTTAGTAAATGTTCGGAATTTATACAATAACAAATACTTCGATTTTTTAAATCGGGACATGAAAAAGTAGTAAAGCGTAACCTTTTTTTATTTTTAGGGTAGAAAGAAACTTCCAGCGGCAAAGTTGTAGAAAATTAGTTGATCTACATATTTTATTTCAAACATTTTTCAGTCAGATGTTTGGTTTGTCCACAAATCGCTTGCAAATAAGCGCAACCAATATTATCAGGTAATAGCCTAATGTAAGCATATTGTTTTTTCTTTTTCTTATATCTATAGTTAATTTATAATAATTAACTGAATTGAAGAGCGGGACAGTTAATTATTTAATGTAATGTAAATTGTTTTTTTTTTTTCTTCTTTTTTTTATATTTATACTAAATTTATAAGAAACTACTTGAAGAGTTGGACAGTAAATTATTTAATGTAATTTAAATATACTATTTTTCTATTTACTTATATCTATAGTAAATTTTTAATAAACTACTTTATAAGTAATAAAATAGCCTTTAATTTAAATCGTATTTTAAGCGTGTTTCGTACATGTTTTATTTAAAATGTCTTGATATCATAAAGTAAATAAGCCAACATAACTAGGGTTGACTGTACAATGCCCAGCCTAAACTTAGGAGGGGAAGTGTGGTGGGATAGGTACTCTGTCTCACTCGCACTATCCGCCCTACGCGACATCCTATATGATTTGATCTATACAAGTTTCTTTAAGATTTCGCAGACCAGATGTTCATTTTTGCAAATACAGAAGAACCATTCGAATATTTCAACGTGATTCGTGTTTTTCTTGTTAGCGAATTTCCATAGGAAAAATGAGCTATTGCAGTGATCCTTACGGTAAGACCTAAGGTCGGGAGTAGCAAATGAACACTGATCATGGTTCTCAGAACACGTTTTGGGGTGTCATATATGTTTTCGCACTCTAGCGGCCACATTTTAAGTCCGATTTGATTCAAATTTGGTACACATGTTGGTTGTCTACATCGCTCGGACGAGTTCGTTGGCCAAAAAAATCCAATAACCGGATGTACGTTTTTTGTGCAGAAGTAACTATTTTTTTTAGATTTTTTTTTTAAGAATGATTTTTTTAGTTTTTTATAAAAATATAACTGTAGGCCATTATTCTGCACATTTTGTTTTTTTAAGCGACCTTATAGCTCGCTTGGTTCCCCCAAAATCGATCAAAACGAAAAATACCATCGAAGTACCTTGTTTAAAGCCACGTGGTTTTTTTCCACTGCGAATGTAACGAAGGAGCGCGTGAGTCGAAGCTGTAGGCTCAGGTGCAAACAAATTTTACTAATATATTTCGTACAAAGAAGCAGCTATTCAGCATCGACGAGAGTAGACCTATTTCCCAAATGGTTGGTTGAAACCCTAAAAGATTGGCCTATAAACTTAATTTTGGAAATTTGCTCAACTCAGCGTTTCAGCTGCGTGGTCGAATTATTATTTTTCTTCTTTTTTTTTTTTTTTTGAAGTTATACTTCTTTGCGCCCGTTGTAATTGGGATGGGGTGTCGGTCGAGAAACCGCCAAAGAAGTACGAATGGCCAAAGAAGTATAACTTCCACCGTCTGGTCCGACGCAGACCCAATTTTTTTTTTAAGAATTTGTTTTCATCAATTTCAAGCTGAAAATTATTAATGAAGCAATATGTTATCTTGACCTTATCATATTTAGCTGGTCTTAAAATCCATTGAACCGCTGTCGTGAGTTGAGCAAATTTTCAAAATTAAGATTATAATTATGTTTCAGCGTTTCAACTAAACTCGGGACCATGAAATTAGGCGGGTGCGAGAAATGCCAATTCGTGCTGTAGTTATTTCTACATCTTACACCCGTCATGTAAAGGTTTTGAAGCGCAAGACAGTGTGCTTTCTCTCGTGCTTGTGAATCTGTCTACAGAGCACTGTGAAATAAAATTATACCACTGTTTTCAGAAAATTCTACTGATTCCAATGGTATGACTTTTTTAATTTTTTAACGGCAGCAAATAATTAACAAAAGAACAAAAACCTAAATGGTAGTTTAATTCAAAACCGCTGTGTATTGAATTTTTCACCAAGCGAGGATTTTTGTTTTTTTGGTCAGCAAGATCTCGCCTGTGGCAAAGTTGTAGAAAATCGTACGAATAACATTTTCTGATCAAAACTTTTTTTAATGAGATTCTTAGTTTAGTATTAAAATGCATAACTGTATGAATAAAGACAAACTGGCGCTCGTGGCCTTTATTGCAATGTTGCAAATTGCTATTATATAAGAGTAAAAAACAAATCATTCTAATGTTTATAGAGAACATTTGCATTTCCTTTACATAATTATATAATTATAATACCATGATTTTTTCCTTTAAGCCATAATTCCGCTAATTCTTTTCCTATCGTAAAAAAACAACGCTTTTTAATTAATACCTAAAGCGAACTAAGGCAACCATGTGGGAATAAGAAACGTAAGGTACATTTAAATAATAAATAAGTTATTAATAATTAGATTTTTGTAAGAAAGTATTTTTAAGTCATTATTAATACTTTGTTGTTAATTTAGAGCCACCCGGGAAACAAGTTTGGATTGAGGTGAACAACTTTACTTCCTATAATTATCCTACATTTACAATGTACTTAGGCAGTATTCTATATTTACATATAATTTACAATATTTACAAGCGATTCTGTTTGCATACAGTACGGTAATAAAAAGTTATAGGAAAAGTTTAAGCGCCTGGACTTGGCAACAGTGCATGGGTAGTGTTGCCAGTTCGTGCGAGGAGGTAGGCGAATCTCGACCTTCCGTCGCTTGACTAGTTCCATATCTGGCAAACACCCAGGGCTATAGAATACATAGTAGTATTCTAGAATACTAGAATAGTACATCTGTATTCTATAGCCCTGGGCAACACCGCCATTTCTCTCACCCGCCTAATTCCATGGCCTCGAGTATAGTTGGGAAATTGGTCTACTCACGAAGGCGCTGAATAGCCACCTGCGTGTACAAAATAAATTAGGAGAATTAGTTTTCATCTCGGCCGGCTCACGCGTGGATTAATTCAGCACGCATCGGTTGATAGTTTGCACCACGAGCTTGCTGCCTCGGATTTGGACCGCTTCGCTTCGCGCAGCATCTCGGCAGACGGCCTACATGGATTTAACCGGGTACTTTATGGTATTTCACTTGTGAAAACCAGACGGGCTATAAGGTCGTATAAAAAAACAAAATGTGCAAAATAATATTTGTTTACTCATATATTTATTTTAGATAAACCCCCAAAAAGTGTTATTCTAGTACGAAAAATCTCAAAAAAATTTACATCTGGAAAAAACTTGCATCCGGTTGTTGGATTGTTTTTCTAACGTACTCCTCCGAGCGACTTGCACAACCAACGTATGTACCAAATTTGGACTAAATTTGAAATATGGCCGTGAAAAAATATGAAATATAGAGATTCAATAAACTACACTACTATATTAACAATCAAAATACAACAATGCTGGAAAGGTTTTGGTTTCTTAGGAGATGAATGAATATAAGTAAAAACAGTATTGGTTAAATTTTGTGTGCAGACACCTCGTATTGAAATTCTTGTAAGCATGGCGCCTAGAAGAGTGTCAGCGCGAGCCGTTTTTGGCGCTATAAAGGATCTAAATGAACCGACAGGAGTGACTTTCACACAAATTACGAATTATATTAACAGGGCTGGTAAAATTGACAGGGTTTTACTTCGTAAAGCTGTGGACGGTTGCGTAGTTAAAGGTCTTGTAAAAGTTTCCGGTAGAAAGTACATACTAAGACGGAAGGCAAGCCGTTCTAGGGCAAGACGTTCCAGGCTAAAAATTGTGCGACGCTCTAAGCATCACCGAGAGAGATCCGTATTACGTGATTTCATCGATTCTGTTCGCAGAAGAATACGAGCGCGAAGAAGTTCTACACGTAGAAGGAGGACCGGCCGTTCTAGGCGAGGAATTAGGCGAAGCCCTAGGCATCACGGAGAGAGTTCCGAATTAAGTGATAACATCGTTTCTGCTCGTAGAAGAAGGCGAAGCGGAAGACGTTCTACACGTAGAAGGAGGACCGGCCGTTCCAGGCGTGGAAGGAGGACCGGCCGTTCCAGGCGTGGAAGGAGGACCGGCCGTTCTAGGCGAGGAATTAGGCGACGTCCTACGCATCACGGAGAGAGTTCCGAATTAAGTGATAACATCGATTCCGCTCGCAGAAGAAATCGAAGACAACCTACGCGTAGAAGGCGACGCACCAGGAGGCACCCTGTTACTGTGAACAATAGCCCTGATCCTGTGAGCAATAGCCCTGATCCTGTAAGCAATAGCCCTGATCCTGTGAGCAATAGCCCTGACACTGAGGCCGACAGCCCGGATAAAGAAGAATCAGACTTCTTTAGTTGTAGACCAATGTAATTCAGTAAAATTTTTTTAATTAGAGTATAATGTTTCTTTGTAATGTTTACATGAAGATATTAAATTCCCTTGTTTCTTAAAATATAATATTGATTCGTACTATATGAGTTATTTTACTAATCTTTAAATTTCTTCATAAATCTAGGAACATAGGCTTGGTATTTTTCATTTTAATGCATTGGATTAACATGTTTCAATTGGTACCGCTGTGCATTTCCTATACATTACCTAACATATTATTATGCCTAATCTTATTTGTACAGAATTTCCCTATCTGTCGACTTTATTTGAACAAAGTAAACTATTGATTTGGTTGTATTGAAGCCATAAGTGGCATGTTAATACCATATCAGCGTCTTCCTTTTACAGTGCCTTATTTCATATTTTTAAACGATCCGATTGTTGGAATTGTATTAAATACTAGCTGACCCGTCAATGCTTCGCTATTGCATAATTATTTTGGTGAAATAAATGCGACAAATAATGGTAATTTTGTGTGTCACAAGGATACAAACTCAAACCCCCTAAAATTTTTTGAAACCCTTTCTTAGCGAGCACCTATGGCCCTAGAGGAAACTACATACCAAATTTCGTTCCATTCCGTTCAGTAGTATTTGAAAAATCTTCATTTAGTAACTTTACCCCCCCCCCCCCCCAAACCCCCTTAAAATTTCGAACTTTTCGAAACCATTTCTTACCGAGCACCTATGGTCCTAGAGAAAGCTACATACCAAATTTCATTCCAATCCGTTCAGTAGTCTTGGGGAAATCGTGATTTAGTAACTTTGACTCCCAAACACATCCTAAGATTTCGAATTTTTTTAAACCCTTTTCTTAGAGAGCCCTAGAGGAAGCTACATACCAAATTTAGTTCCAATCCGTTCAGTAGTTTTTGTAAAATCTTGATTTAGTAACTTCGACCCCCCAAACCCCCCTAAATTTTCGAATATTTTTAAACCCTTTCTTAGCGAGTGCCTATGGCCCTAGAGGAAGCTACATACCAAATTTAATTCAAATCTGTTCGGCATTTTTGGAGAAATCGTGATTTAGTAATTTTTACCCTTAAACCCCCCTAAAATTTCCAATTTTTAAAACCCCTTTTTAGTGAACACGTATGGCCCTACAGGAAGCTGCATA
The DNA here is from genome assembly GCA_018207615.1 of Philaenus spumarius. NCBI lineage: Eukaryota > Metazoa > Arthropoda > Insecta > Hemiptera > Aphrophoridae > Philaenus > Philaenus spumarius. The sequence goes on along the minus strand of JAGFPH010001601.1, from coordinate 89,923 downwards.
CCAAATTTCATTCCAATCCGTTCGGTAGTTTTGAAGAAATCGTTTTTAATAAATTTAATCCCCCCAAACCCGCATAAAATTTCGAATTTTTTCAAACCATTTTTTAGTGAGCACCTATGGCCCTAGAGGAAGCTACATACCAAATTTCATTACAATCCGTTAGGTAGTTTTTGAGAAATCGTGATGAGTGAGTCAGTGGTATTTCGCTTTTATATATATAGACTAGTCTCAATTCTGTTGAAATAAGTTTAAGGCTAGAATTTTATTAAAGGAATATTAATCTGAAAATACAAAATGTTATAAAAAGTATGGGTAAAATCCCATGTCGACGATAGATCGCCGCCTGAGTGTTACGCGAAAAATCCCAAGCGCCGATCTATCGTCGCCAACATTATTTCAGTCTTATAATTATGTAAATAACTTTTTACATATAACTTGGACATTTTTGTGCACAAAACAATGTAATCTGTTTAACCCTTAATTTAATCATTATAAGTGCTTATTTTATTGACATTTTTAAAACGATCTGACAGCTGACGTAATCTAACTGCGCAGTTTAGTAGTCATTCGTCTATGATTTGTTTACTGGTGAATTTAACATTCATTTTCGATTTTTTAATGTTCTTAGTGCACCTAAGTGTATATTTGAGTTCTTTAGATATCTAGTTGTGAGTTTTAAACAATAATAATAATAAAATTTAGTGCTACTTTTAATATATTGGTAGGATGTTCGTGAACATACCAAGGTTGTTTACCACGCCTTTTTGGTCAAGTTTGTTTTTTAGTTTGTGTGTTTTTAAATGAAATTTTACTAATTTAGTGTTACAGTTTTTGGTTTTATTATTATTAACTATATTTTAATTTGTAATAACAAAAAAACACTAACTAATAAAATGAACTCACTTTTCTAAGAATGTTTAGTTAGGTTAGGCCTATGTTAATTTTTACTTTTCCATTTTGCGACATAAAACCAGATATTATTTTTTAATCAAATGACTTGAAATTTTGTTCACATATGGAAAATAATGTAAGGATTCAATTTTTAATGTTTCCCACGGAACATTTTTTTTAATTTTACAAAAACAAACACAGAATTTACCACATAAAAATGTTTTTAAAAATACAACTGAAACATACAAATTAGTAGGTTTTATATACAAATTGATTTGTAACATTTTGATACCACAAACTTTAAAATAGCTTCAATACAAGGCAACGCATGATTTGTTTACCAAACCTCTACCGTGACACATTTTTTGGCATGGGATTTTTCAACATATTTTCCAATTAACTGCATATGAAATTTTTTCCGACCAACCATATTTTTGGCCTGGGACCCAAAGGGTTAACACGTATGTATTTAAAACGTACCTATTTACTACGCAACTAAGAACACAACGAAATAAAAATACCGAAAATGAAATAAACATTTCTGTGTGGCTTAACGTACATAGTCAAGGGTGTGTAGTAAAAACAATCAGATCGTAATCTCCTTGCACTGTAGAATTTTAATATTGTCGTCTTATCAAATTCCAAAAGTCTGAGTCGATATTTCCAATAAAAATAAAGGACTTTTGTCAATATTTTAAGTTTAATCAAATTCTTTCTTACTAGCTTGGTAGACAAAATTAAATTTTTAAATGGAAACCTATTATTAAAATAAAAGCACGAAATGTATAATATCTACATTAATTTATTCTTAAAAAAAGATTTTGTGACTTGCGAAATAAAAATAATTTATCGCGTGCAAGTACTAGGCGTGTAAACAGTATAGTTTAATTATTTTGCGAATAAATGCATGTATGTTTTTCCTTTTGTATTTTGCCGGAAGAATTAATTGTTCCACTCTCCTCGCAACAGTTTTACAGTGGTTGGTTGTACATCAAGAGTGTAGCAGCGCATGCCTCTGAAACACCCTCTTCAATAAACCATATGTTTGCACAGCTTGTGCCGGACATTTGCCGTAAATTACGTTGCATTGTGTTTAGTGCAAATTGCTTTTAAGGGAAATTTAAAGAACTTTTACAAGTTAACTTAACCAATATGATTAAGATGTTTCTAGTTTCTATAACAAGTAGTGTCGTGTACCGATACATATTATTAGCGAATTTCCGTAGGAAAAATGAGCTATTGCAGTGGCCCTTATGGTAAGACCCAAGGTCGGGAGTAGCAAATGAGCACCAATCGTGGTCCCCAGAAAACGTATTTTGGGGTGTCATTAAAAATCATATATATACTAGGAGTCTTAAAAGACCCACCCCCCTCTTTAACTTTTGTGTTGGTTAAAACAAAGAAATATCCTTTGGGGAACGTTAATAACTTAGCCCAAAGTAACTTTTGAAGCAATAGGAAAGTTTGAGTGTTCCCTAAAAATCAGGGATTTTGGGGGCAACTCAAAATTTTTTAAATGGGAAGTATGGTCATGTGATACCTCATTTCAAAGGTATATTTAAGACTAGGAAAATGACATAAAGAAAATAAAAATCGGACCACCCAAAACAAAATGGCGGCCCTAAAAGTGTTGAAATAAATCGACATAAAGTTGCTAATATCTCGAAAAGGAAGAGGTTTTAGAAAAATTTCAAGAGACAAAAAATGTTTATTTCAAAGTGTTTTATTATTTATTTTATTATTATTTTTTTCTTATTTTCCAAGATGTAGGAGTCGACTTAAAATTTACGAAATCGATTTGGAAGCAATGTTTTAGGTCAAGCACTATGAAATAAACATGTTTTGTCTCTTGAAATTTTTTCTAAAACTCTTCCTTTTCGAGATATTAGCAACTTTATGTCGATTTATTCAACACGTTTAGGGCCGCCATTTTGTTTTGGGTGGTCCGATTTTTCTTTTCTTTGTGTCATTTTCCTAGTCTTAAATAGACCTTTAAAATGAGGTATCACATGACCATACTTCCCATTTTAAAATTTTGAGTTGCCCAAAAATACCCCATTTTTAGGAGACACTCAAAATTTCCGATTGCTTCAAAAGATACTTTGGGCTAAGTTAGTATCGTTCCCCAAAGGATATTTGTTTGTTTTAACAAGCACAAAAGTTAAAGTGGGACTGTTAAGACACCTGGTATGTATATATGTGTTCGCACTCTATCGGCCGCATTTTAAGTCCGATTTGGTTCAAATTTGGTACACATGTTGGCTGTCTACGTCGCGTCGCTCGGACGAGTTCGTTAGCAAAAAAAAAATCCAACAACCGGAAGCACGTTTTTTGACCGGAAGTAACTATTTTTTGAGATTTTTCTACAAATACAAATGTAGGATGTTATTCTGCACATTTTGTTTTTTACGCTGGGTTCCCCCAAAATCGATCAAAACGTAAAATACCATAGAAGTACAGGGTTCAAAGCCATGTGGATTCTACCATGGGGTTGGCGTGCGAAGCACGCAATGCATTGTGTATTGAAGATAATCCCAATTGTTGGTTGAAACCCTAAAACATAGGCCTATAAACTTAATTTTGGAAATTTGCTCAACTCACGTCAGCGGTTCAGCTCCGTGGTCGAATTATTATGTAATTAGAGTTGTAAGATCCCGTGAAAATCGCGTTCAAATTAATTTGATACACACGAGAAATATATAACTTCACTATATTAAGTTTAGTGCGTTTTAGAAATAATGTAGGAAAAGGTGTCCGACTTGTTTTGAGGCTAGATGGAATGCTCAAGACGTAAAAAACTACGGTGGGTAAGAATGGGGGAAGAGTTTGGTCTTAAGATCTGACACTCCAAACTCAAAACGTGTGAGCAAAACCTTTCGGTTTAATTGAATCGTAATGTGTGAAACCCCAAACTCTAAACATCAAGGCATTACATCTTCAAGAAGGGAATTCATCAAAGGTATCCATCAGGGACCAACACAATTAACAAGATACGGTGAAACGAAAGTGATAAATTACAAGAAGGCAATCTAGTGGAAGTGTTTAAGAGGTAAAGAGAGCAGGTTATTTAAGTAGAATTAATTTCATTCATTGTAAAGCAGATCTCAAGAGGTAAATATAATCAAAGAAAATAATAAACCAAGGAAATTATTTGATTTTTTATATACATGAAAATCTCGTGTCACAGTGTTTGTTATCGAACTCCTCCGAAACGGCTTCAATGATTTTTAGGAAATTTTTTGTGTATATTTGGTAGATCTGAGAATAGGTCTAGGCTATTTTGTACACCCCTAGGTGATAAGGGTTGTTAGTAACATCCCCTAAAACAGTAAATATTAATTTGTATACTTTAATTAAAGTTAGAGAACTGACATTTTATTCACTTATGTCTTACAAGATACATATAAAATATAATCCAGTTTTATATTTTTTCACGCTGTACTAAGGGGTGAAAATGTAGTAACAACCCCAAAAACTGTAAATATTAATTGAATGCCGCCTAGGAACGTGAAATTTGGTACACATATTTCTCATAGGAGCTAGAGGCGCACTAAGAAAGGATTTTAAAATGTTTGGCCTTTAAGGGTTGAAACAACCCCTAAAACAATAAATATTGATCCAGCCTTAAAACTAGAAAGCTGAATTTTTGTACATTTATTTCTTACAAGGTGCATATGAAAAATAAACCAGTTTTACTTTTAGTTAAGGGGTAGAAATGTAGTAACAATCCCTAAAACAATAAATATTAATTGTTATACTTTCCTCAAAACTAGAGAGCTGAAGTTTTGTACATTTGTTTTTTATAAGATACATTAGAAAATAAACCAATTTTACATTTTGTTACGTGGTACTAAGGGGTGAAAATGTGATAGCAGCCATTAAAAACAATAAATATTAATTGGCATTCTTCCCTTAAAGCTAGAGAGCTGAAATTTTGAACTCATTAATTAATTTTAAGAAAATATTTAAAGACGTAAGCTGGGGATGGAGGGGGTCAAAACTATGCCGATCAATGGATTCGCATAAAGACGAATGTGGGTGATCTGCAACATCCAGCTAAGACTGTGATTTACCAGTCTGTAGATTTAGCGGTTGAAAAAGAAGACGCTCTTCACTCTGAATTCTTTAATTTTAAAAATATTTAGTTTATTCAGTCCAAAAACCATGACAAAGACGATTGACGGGCCGCCTGTGAACAATAAATACCAAACAAATTGAACATATTATGTAATAATTCACTTTTGTGCAATAAAATATGGGAGAAAAATATTACAAATTATGTAACATAGTGATGCAAAACAAATTCCCAGTAGCGAAGAACGGGTATTCAGCTAGTATTATACCAGGTGTATTAAAAGTCCCAGCCCCCTATTAGTTTTTCATTAATGGATATAAACTGATTTGCTTTAGGGATTGTCAACATGAACAAAAATTGAGTTTTTTGGTGTATCGTAAATTTCTAAAACTCCCCCAAAAATGGGGTATTTTGAAGGTAAGTCGAAAATGTTAAATGAGAACAACTATTGAGTGACACCTCATTTTAAAAGTCTTGATAAAAGACTGGAGGTCTGTATGTTGACCCTATCAAACATAATGGCCAATCAAAGTTATAACTTTTCCCCATTTATATAACATCAAAATGTTAAAGATGATCCATCTGTTATTTTTTTACAAGGGTTTCATCCATTAGGTCACTCAAGCACTCATATTGAAGCACGCATTGTGTATTGAAAATACTCCCAACACGGGGATTGGCGTGCGACGCACACAATGCATTTTGTATTGAAAATGCTGCCTGGGGTCAACCCCCCTCCGAAATCCCCAAATTTAGTAGTAAAAATTAATACTAGGTTTAAAAAGTGCAAATTAAATTATAAAATAGACAACACAACAGAGGATCCAGCATATTTTACAACATTGTGCATTGCATGCATACTGATAGATTTACTTGATTAAACTACAACGTACAATACACATGGATGCAGTAGGTTACAGCCTTTCTCTCTTGTGAGCATGATCTTATCGAAAATAAGAAAACTATGAAGGTTCAACAAAAATACTTTAGGCCTACTCTAACAAAACACGCAATTAATTGTGTATTGAAAATACTCCCAATTCGAGGGTTAGTGTGCAAAGCACGCAATACATTGTGTATTGAAAGTACTCCCAACACGGAGGTCAGCGTGCGAAACACGCAATACATTGTGTATTGAAAGTACTCCCAACACTGAGATCAATGCATTTTTTATTGGAAATGCTCCAAATATGGGGGTGGCGCGCGAAGCACGTAATGCATTGTGTATTGAAAATACTCAAAATATAGGGGTTGGCGTGCGAAGCACGCAATGCATTGTGTATTGTGTAAAAATAAGCAAACTTTCATCAATTCATTATATACTTGAAAAATATAATCAGTAAATAATCTATGGTTTATTTGACGTGTACAACCGACGTAAGAAAACAAGCGTAAAATAAAGTGTTGCGTACAAACGAACTTTATAGTGGACGTAAAATGCCCGCCTGATGATGCTGACTGTTGCGGTGAAACATGTAGCCACGTATATATTTTAAGGTGTAGTAAAACCAACTAAAAGACTGCGATTGACACAAAGTAAATAATATATTATGAAATATATGTAGTTCGAAGTCATCAACAATTAATAAAAGTAAGTAACCGCTAATAAATGTGTTGGTCGAGAAAATTAAGCCCACTATTACAATAGAGTACCGTTTCTTCAAAACTTTTTAATTGATTCATTCCAAACGGAAAACGACTTTACAATTTCAAATGTTTTACCTTTCAGTTATATTTTCCAATAAAGTCGTAAAACCACATGTTTTCCCAAAAGTACAATTGCCGAAATTAGCTAAATTTATGAATAGTTATATTTTAAAGTTAAAAATTGAAATTTTGACAATTATACTGACAAGATTTATACAAAAATTTTAACATTGTTCATAATAAATGGGTAGTATTGTAAACATATGACCCGACTAGCTGGCCCGTTCTAGTAGTTAAATGTATATTAACAAAAAATATATTACATCAATAAATATATTACACTATGTACTTCTTATGGGGATTTTTAGTAACTTTGACCCCCCCCCCACAAACTCCCCTAAAATTTCGATTTTTTTTTGTAACTCTTTCTTAGCGAGCACCTAGGGCCCTAGAGGAAGCTACATAATAAATTGCATTCCAATCCGTTCGGTGTTTCTTTTTGGTAACTTTGACCCCCCCCCAACCCCCTAAAATTTCGAATTTTTTAAAACCCTTTCTTAGCGAGTACCTAGGGTCCTAGAGAAAGCTGCATACCAAATTTCATTCCAATCCGTTCGATGGTTTTTTGTAGTAACTTTTACCACCCCAAACCTCCCCTAAAATTTCGAATTTTTTTAAAACTCTTTCTTAGCGAGCACCTAGGGCCCTAGAGGAAGCTACATAATAAATTTCATTCCAATCCGTTCGGTCTTTCTTTTTAGTAACTTTGACACCCTCCTCCCCCAAACCCCCTAAAATTTCGATTTTTTTTTTTTAAACCCTTTCTTAGCGAGTATCTAGGGCCCTAGAGGAAGCTACATACCAAATTTCATTCCAATCCGTTCGATGGTTTTTTGTGGTAACTTTGACCCCCCCAAATATCCCCTAAAATTCCGAATTTTTTTAAAAACTTTCCTAGCGAGCACCTATGGCCCTAGGGGAAGCTACATACCAAATTTCGTTGCAATCCGTTCGATGGTTTTAGAGAAATCGTGATTTTGTAACTTTGACCCCCCTAAACCCCCCTAAAATTTTTTTTTTAAACCCTTTCTTAGCTAGCATCTATGACCCTAGAGGAAGCTAAATACCAAATTTCATTCCAATCCGTTCGGTAGGTTTTGAGAAAACGTGATTTAGTAACTTTAACCCCCCAAACCCCCTAAAATTTAGAATTTTCGGAAACCCTTTCTTAGTGCGCGTCTAGAGCCTGTAAAGAGTATTAGTGCCAAATTTCATGTTTGTAGGCCTCGTGGTTTTGGAGAAACTGTGATGAGTCAGTGGTATTTGGCTTTTATAAGTATAGATTAAAAACATGAATGGAAACAATAATACAAAACAGAAAATTACAATGTAATTTCTTCAATCTTCAGATTAGTATGTTCACTTTTATTATATCTATGTACTGCGATAAATAACTCACTTTCTGCAGAAGGGCTGTGGGTGTCATACGTCTGTTTTCAAAAAGTAATTTCTTACAATCTGTTTTTCCTTTTTTTGAATTTCTTTCATTTTAATAATTACATTTCAGTAAAATTACATCAGCGTTGTAATTTAGAGCGTGAAATGAAAAGGGTAAAAGCCGGAGAAAGCAATATCTGTTCTCATTTTCCAGTCTTTGTCTGCAATAATGGAAAACACAAAGTGCACTCCATCCTTATAACCTATCTCTGCTAAATGGAATTTTCGGTTAAGTGGGCCTGGCTTTGCCCGTTTACATGAAGCCGTACCTAGCTATCTAATAAACTAAATTGTGG
>JAGFPH010001601.1:52938-78720 GCA_018207615.1 Philaenus spumarius | reverse complement strand
TCCTAGAAAACTGATATAAAGGAAACCAGGGAGGTAATGCGGTGGTTCGCCATCTTGCTGGAACTATATGAGGCGTCCTCTTTAATCTGGGGGATTAAAACGTTTTCCAGCATATTTAGGAAAACCATTCCATTGGTAGCATTCTCTTGAAAAAACGAACCGTAAACTTCGCTCTTGCTCAAAGGACAAAAGATGTTTCTTTTATATTGTTAAGAACCTCTTCAAATGATTGTAGCGTATTTTCTCTGCCCCAAATTGGACAGTGTGTATTCACTTGACAATTCAAACTATTACTAAAGACTACGTTTGCAATGAAATCGTCGACTTCATCCAGAAAACCTTACTCGCAACCCTATAAATTTCTTATTTCTTCCAACATTTTTACTTTGTTGGGATTTTTCTAAACATGCCAGACAATCACACGTAGAACACAGAGTTTAATTTTTTTAAGACTGTAACAAAGCTTTGTATGACACCCTACGACATCGTCTGGGACACCCCGAGCATTTTTTACGACTTACTGAACACACAATTTCAACAAAACACTGGTTGGATTCATAAATGGATCCTTTGCCAAACTTGAAAATTCCGTTACACAAAATGTCGCAGGCTTTAATTCTTAGAAGCAAAAAGCCAGCGCTCTCGGGACCGATAAAGGCAGCCATATTCGTTACAACTGTCGCTAGCGCTCACGGTGGTGCGATCCGTTACTACGCACTACGTTAATCAAAACTCGATCTACGACATAAATAACCAAAACCAGCTCTGTAAGTTTTTTGAATAAGTTCATAAAGTTGTGAAGTCCTTTTTTAACCACCTGTTGTATACGCATTCATTTGTCAAATTTTGTTATCTGTCTTTTCAGGAATTCCACCAGCACAAACAAAAATTACCGTACACGCTGACAGAAAAATGTAACACGTAAAATCTGCTTAACCTCATCTCATCTTACACAATCACAGAACACTACGTCCGGACAGACAAATGGCAAAGAAGGTGAGTACTGTTGGAGAAATAAATATAGGACTTCTAAATATAACGATCCCTGCGGAAATAAAATAAAACTAGCTGACCCATGCGAAAATTTCGCAAATTATGAAATTACCTGATTTAGTCAGTTGATTTAATTAAGTTAATTACTTTTATTTATTTACGTTGGTTTATAACTCCACAATTTATAACGCTTTACGCTGATTTAATTTCATTGATTTGCGTGAAAGATTACACTTACATAAAATAGAATTTAAACAATCTAACTAACAGCTGTCATGTTGGTTAAACAGATTGTTAATAGATGGGACCTTTCATTAGGAATCATATAAAATTTAATAATTAAAGCTTTTTTAATCAATTTTTCAAACGAAAACAATAATTTTAAGCGATAAGTTTATTGTTCGTCAGTAGAGGGGAACATAAGCTTTAAAATGATTTTTGAATAATTAATTTTGATGAAGAATTAAAGGAGATATGGTATTGCCACAAAAAAAAAATCCTTTGAGAAATCTATATATATAAAAGCGAAATACACTCACTCACTGACTCACTCATCACGATTTCTCAAAAACTACAAAACGGATTGAAATGAAATTTGGTATGTAGCTTCATCTAGGGCCATAGGTGCTCACTAAAAACGGGTTTTAAAAATTGGAAATTTTAGGGGGGTTTGGGGGGTAAAAATGATTAAATCACGATTTCTCCAAAATTACCGAACAGATTGGAATTCGAAATTTTTAGGGGGGTTTGGGGGATCAAAGTTATTAAATCACGAGTTCTTCAAAACTACCGAACGGATTGGAATGAAATTTGGTATGCAGCTTCCTCTAGGGCCATAGGCGCTCGCTAAGAAAGGGTATGAAAAATTTCGAAATTTTAGGAGAGGTTTGGGGGGATCAAAGTTACTAAAATCATAATTTCAGATCTTTTATTATTATGACAATAGTGCTTTTATTATTTAAGATCTATATATATAAAAACCAAATACCACTCACTGACTGAACACTTAAAAAGAATACAATTGCGTTAAAAAGACTGAAAATACCAACCACCACGGGCAACGCCGTACGGGTCAGCTAGTAACATATAAGGATAACCGAATTGAACCTTTTATTCAGTGACAGCTTTTAATTTACACAAAATATAGACAAACACTTAATTTTTAATAGTGTTTCAATTGCATTTTTTGATTAGACGAAAGTTATTAACATTACGTCTGACTCCAAAATTCATATCCAAATATAAAGTTATCATAAATATAGCAAACATCATTTTAAAATGAATTTAAATGCAGTCATTGTTATACTATTCGTGAAATTGTAGAAATACTGCAAACAACATTTTCAAAAAATAAAAAACTAATTTCAGAGAGAAGTTGTGTGCATCCACATCGGGCAGGCGGGAACACAAATCGCCAGCGCCTGTTGGGAACTGTTCTGTCTGGAACACGGGATAACACCGGATGGAATCGTGCTCACTCAAGCCAAAAGTGATGAAAGTCCCGATGCCTTCTTTAAACAGATAAGTCACGGGAAGATGGTGCCTCGTGCTATCATATGTGACCTGGAGCCTTCAGTCGTAGGTAACTTAGATCCATTCATAATGTAATAACCGTATTGTCGGCTGAAAACTCTTTCTGTGTTAGTATTGTTGCTTCTGTATCATGGGCGCCCATTTGATATTCTCTAGGGGGGGGGGGCTAGACCGGGGTATGGGGCTTAACACGTTCACTGCTAAGGACGCACTTGTCAGCTTGACACTGAACACTATGAGAACCGGCCGACGCACAGTGCATTGCACGCAAACCCCCGTATTGGGAGTATCTTCAACACACGAAGTATTGCGTGCTTCGCACGCCAAACAACATATTGGAAGTATCTTCATACACAATGCATTGCGTGCTTTACACACCAACCCCACGGTAGAATACACCACATGGCTTTGAACCGAGTACTTTCATGGTATTTTACGTTTTGATCGATTTTGGGGGAAAAAAGAGAGCTATAAAGGAAGCGTAGAAAACGAAATGTGCAGAATAACATCCTACATTTATATTTTTAGAAAAAACTTTAAAAAATTCATTCTCGTAGGAAAAATTTTAAAAAATAGTTACTTCTGGTCAAAAAACGTTTGAATTCTTTTGGCAAACGAACTCTTCCGAGCGACGTAGACAACCAACATGTGTACAGAATTTGGACTAAATCGGACTTAAAATTCTGCCGCTAGAGTGCGAACACATATATGGTATATATCATACATATAATTTTAAAGACACCCCAAAACGTGTTCTGTGGACCATGATCGGTGCTCATTTGCTACTTCCTCATTTTTCCTATTAAAATTCACTAATAACAAAAGTATTGCCATAACAAATAATTCCTTCAGATTTCCATTTCAGACGTGCACTTAATAAACACGCACGAGGGGTCAGAAATTTAATTTAATTCCGAAAGACGATTGAATTTAATTTCCTCTGTTCGCAAAACATCTTTCAACAAAAACCCAGCGAATTTCCTTCTCAATCCGCTTGACGAAGACATATCCAATTATTTCCACGCGGCAAAACCTTGAAAACACTTTAGTCGGAAAACACGACAAGAAATTTCACCCCTTCATCTCGCCCAAGGTAAATCCTGAATGACACCTCATCGCAACAATTCCACTTTTTCAGGCGAAAAGCTTAACGAAGACAGGGCTCGATTAAAATGATTGTCAGAGAGGGGCAAAAACGCCGCCATTTTGTTTCGCAAAACATTCAGAACGTCGCTTGTAATCGAGGAGGCTACGTTGAACGTCCAGGATTTACGCGGAGGATTAAATAGTATAAATTATCTCGCCGTACAAAAAGCTGGATACGTTTTTGTTTATTTTGTTACGTTCATTTATCAAAATGGTGGTAATTAATACAGGGTGTAAAATAATCGGGAGCTACATTATTTAGTTGTGCAGCGTTTTACTAAAGATGTCGCATTACACTATCAAATATTATTGAATATTTACACGATAGTTGATGGGAGCCTAAGAACCACCTGTGTGTTTTATATAAGCAAGGTATAAAAATACACTCGTCAGTGAAATACTATTTCTGAGTTGACCGCAGCGCTCCAAGAAGCGAAACTGTACACTAATAGCATTGAGATTGTGTGCGTTTCATACTTCCGCTAGCAAATATAGGGCAGATTCATAAAGGCGCAAACTAGGGGATTACGGACGTAACCCTGACTGTAAACGTACTGAAACGCGCATGCGTGACAATGTACGTGAATATGTGTGTTATTAAACACAGCTTTCTCTCACACGTTCAAAATTAAACGGATATATTATTTATCTAGTATTCCTCCGCGTGCAACAAGTTGACGTGATAACCACCAGAGTGCAGGCTAAACACTCAAGTAGGAGAACACATTCGGTTCGTGCATACTGCCAAAATTAAGCAGATTTTTCGTCATAAATTATCCAAAATTATTAAAATTACTGTTTGTAAGGTAATTAAACTTAGAATGTGGTGGGATTTTTACATTTTTGAAGATGTTTGCATTATTGGATTAGAAAAAATATCTGAAACTTTGATTTTGAGTTAAGCCAAAGAACAGATTTAGTTAAAAACACGTTTTTTTAACTAACTGATATCCACAATCGGACTGTCCTAACCTTTAAAATGACATATTCAGAATAATTTTCTGATCATTATTGCTCCAGTAGTCTTGATACGCGTTTAACATTTCTCGTATGGGAGTTGAAATTCAAGATGGTGGCTGGGTCTGCGAAATCTTAAAGAAACTTGTATAGATAAAATCATATAGGATGGCGCGTAGGGCGGGTAGAGCGAGTGAGACAGAGTACCTATCCCACCACACTTCCCCTCCTAAGTTTAGGCGGGGCATTGTACAGTCAACCCTAGTTATGTTGGCTTACAGTATTTACTTTATGATATCGAGACATTTTAAATAAAACATGTACCGGTACTAAACACGCTTAAATAAGATTTAAATTAAAGGCTATTTTATAACTTATAAAGTAGTTTATTATAAATTTACTACAGATATAACTAAATAGAAAAATAGTATATATTTACATTACATTAAATAATTTACTGTCCAACTCTTCAAGTAGTTTGTTATGAATTTAGTATAGATATAAAAAAAAAAAACAATATATTTACATTACATTAAACTATTAACTGTCCCGCTCTTCAATTCAGTTAATTATTATAAATTAACTATAGATATAAGAAAAAAAATATGTTTACATTAGGCTATTACCTGATAATATTGGTTGCGCTTATTTGCAAGCGATTTGTGGACAAACCAAACATCTGACTGAAAAATGTTTGAAGTAAAATATGTAGATCAACTAATTTTCTACAACTTTGCCGCTGGAAGTTTCTACCTTAAAAATGAAAAACGTTTACGCTTTACTACTTTTTCATGTCCCGATTTAAAAAATCGAAGTATTTGTTATTGTATAAATTCCGAACATTTACTACACTGGAAGATATTTATACTGTTAGTTGCAACATATCACGCAGATTACAAATATATAAAATTTGTCCTATTTAAATAATCCTAGTACTGTGCAGAAGCTTGTAATTGAAAGCGCGTCCAATACTAAAAACTGCTCGGCGGCCCTCTAATCGATGGATTTGACACAGACTGTAATTTTCTTACAAAATGACAAAGACTGATGTTGGAGGGAGAAGGGCATTTACTGCCTCTGCGCAAACCACGCGCCATCCTAAATGGTACTACCTATACCAGTTTAATTCAACTTTAATGATTGTGCTAAGAGGGACATTTTGGACTCATGAGGGAAATTTTAAATCAATCGGAGGGAAATGCATCTTTGTGTTTCTAACAACGCTGGCAACGTGCAACGTTGTCTTAAATTGAGTAGAAATTAGTAGGGTACAGATACTTACTTTACTTAATACATTATCTAATTTTCCCCCAAAATATTTCTTGGTTAGTTGTTAATAAGTTAATCGCATTTTGACAGAAAATTCTGTGTTTTTATTTTTTGTGAATGTGAATTCAATCCCATCATATATATATATAAGGACTAGCTGGCCCGATCCAGCTTTGCACGGATAGACACATTAAAGTTAATTGTATAATAACAAAAATGTATTATATCAATAAATATATTATACTGTAGATGTATTTCTTATGGAGATTTTTAGTAGCTTTGATCACCCAAAACCTCCCTTAAAATTTAGAATTTTTGAAACTCTTTCTTAGCGAGCACCTATGGCCCTAGAGTAAGCTACATACCAAATTTCATTCCAATCCATTCACTAGTTTTAGAGAAATCGTGATTTAGTATCTTTGCCCCCCCCCCCCCCCCTAAGATTTCGAATTTTTTGAAAACCTTTCTTAGTGAGCACCTATGACCCTAGAGGAAGCTACATATCAAATTTCGTTCCAATCCGTTCAGTAGGTTTTGAGAAATCGTGATCAGTGAGTCAGTGGATTTGGCTTTTATGTATATAGATGTAGGCCCTAAGTTGTTTTCAGTACATAGTATAGCTCTACTAACCCGATTTCAATAGTTTTGGTGTGGTTGGAAGCGTTTCTAGGGTTTATTTTAAAATGGTTCCCAATTATCCAGTTTTATTGCATTTTTTTACTTAAAACAGAATTTCCCTGACTGTTCGACAATCCAGCAGTAAATGATGTAAGCCGTTTATGCTTTTTAGATGAAATCCGGACGGGAACCTACCGACAGTTGTTCCATCCTGAACAGCTGATCACGGGTAAGGAGGACGCTGCCAGTAATTTCGCCAGAGGATATTATTCGGTCGGCAATGAGATGATGCCGTTGTGTCTGGACAGGATCAGGAAAGTGGCGGAAGACTGTCCTTCGTTGCAAGGATTCCTGATCTTCAGGTCTTTCGGAGGTGGAACTGGTTCGGGCTTCACGTCACACCTGCTGCATTGTCTGTGCAGGGACTACGGGAAGAAATCCAAACTTGAATTTGCCGTCTACCCAGCTCCTCAGGTAATTTGTTAAGTAAATATTAAATTTGTGCACGGCAGATCAGCTGTAACATAAGCTAAACAATATTAGTAGATGGGGCTACGGCCCAGGGCTATAAAATACAAGGGCTACCAGTCCGAAAATGAAAGCGTTCCCGTTACTGCCACTGTGATGACGTCACGGTGGTAACGCCTGCTCCATTCCCACCGCTTCTCATAAGTATTCTTTGCTACAGTAATTTCAATTTCTTAGCAAAGCTGTAACATTTTTATGATGCGCTCTTCTTTAGTTTTAGTATTGACACTACACAAAGCAATAAGTAGACTGTAAACAATTAGTCTAAAGATGTAAGAAGAAGACAGGGTTACAATAAAACTAACTAATTAGTAGGTAATAAACCGATGTAGTGTACTAATGTTAGCATACTTTTAATTTGATTCTCTGAAACATTTCTGAAAACTAAATACGAAATTGAACAAAATAACTGATTTATTACAATAAACCACCAAAACTTGAATGTCATACTGCAGTTTAATAAATCATGTGAAATACTTAAATAAAATACTCAATAAAATAAAACACATAAAAGTTATAAATACTTACACATAACACATAATGAGTAGCTTATTTGCAGATATACACATGTCATAATAATTACTGCTGACATAAAATATATATTTTTTTAAATAAAACTGCTTTATAGAAATTTTCCTTCCCTTAGGGAATAGTCAATTTAATAGTTGAATTTAAACAGTTGAACTATTTAAATTTAAATTAACACTGTGCAATTTAATTTAGTCTAGAAGTTTAACTTAAAATTATGTTTTATTTTTTATTTTTGTCATCAATAATTTTATTACTCTAGGTTTAAATTTGATTATAATTATTTGTAGGCCTATATTATATATTTATTGATATCTAATTATTCTGACAATTTTAAGTGCATTTTACTAGTAAAGATTTTTTTAAACATTTTAACTTTAAGCTGCAGAAGAAATTACTGGAGGACCTTGGTAACTTTTTAACATAAAGTAATCTCGCTTGCAACTCTTACATTAAATAAATAATATTTTTAATTTCAAGCTAATTACTTAAAATTTGTTGTTTTAAAATTTTGCGTTATCAATAATTACCGGTACTCTAAGTTTAAATCTTATTATTATTTATATATTATATATATATTTATTTATATCTCTCATCATTCTGAAAATGTTTGTTTTGATGTATTTTGTTAGTAAAGGTGTTTCTTGGAATATTCAAGTAACGCTGCAAACAATATTACTTGATAATCTTGGTAACATTTCATAAAGTAATCTCATCTGCAACGTAACATTAAATAAATAAATACCTTGCTAAACATATTTAAAATTAGCATTGAATATGCTTCAAAAGGCGAAAACCTAGCGGACTTATATACCTTCTTTAAAAACGTGTACGGTACTGAGCAAAATAAATAAATAAATAATCACCAAACTTGCTAAACATATAATTTAGGTGATTGTGTGTATTGTATAATTCGTGGAATGAATCATCGAGAAAATTAGCATTGAATATGCTTCAAAAGGCGAAAATCTCGCCGAATTATATACCTTCTTTAAACACTTGTACTGGACAAAATAATTACTCAATATTCACCAAACTTGGTAAACATATAATTTAGGTGATTGTGTGTATTCATAATTTTTTTAAAGAATTATCGTCTGCAACGTTATATTATCAAATAACACGTGAGAGCTAAGGCGAACCGTGCTTACGCGGGGTGTCATGGTACCACAGTAACGTTACATAGGAGGGGGGCGAGAGGAAGGTTGGGACAGTCGACGAGCGTCAATATCAAAGGAGTGGACCAGCCCTTGTATTCTATAGCCCTGGATACGGCCTCTGTTGTGAATTTAGTGCTTTGCATCTTGTGATTCTTTATCTGAGTTTGTATATAGGTCCGACTTGCTCAAGAGTAAAGCTTGGATGTTCTGAGCTAGTTTTAACACTATCAAAACGTAAAATCTTGATTCTACGTTCTAATCCGCGTGGGGGGGATTTTACCTTGAGGGCACCTACTGCCCCAAGATCAAAGCTAGTTTTTCCGCTGCGAACAGACCGAAGCAGCGTGTAAACCAGAGCTGTTCTTATAGTAAGAAGATCACTGATCAGAGCGGAAGAAGTCGTCTGCTACTTCATTCATCCAGGTCGGATCAGTGTGCATTCAGGAACAACGATTCCTACTGGTGGGTACTGATCAGTGTAGCATGGGAGAATTGCCAGTGGAGGAGGTTGTTGGTGGGAATGGAGACATACTCTGGCTACTTTCCCTACTGAAAACGTAAACCAGCTCCCGTTTTGAGTTTAGAAGATCATAATAATAATAATAATAATAAAGTGTGTTTATTGCACTACATACAAGACAAAACATTGAATCAAAAGAAATACAACATAACTAACCAAAATAATAACTCATACCAAAATAAAGTTACACACTTACAGCATGACCCGCAGGTCGTCTGCCAGGTTGGATTTATTACCCTGAACAAAGAGGAAGTTCTAATAATTAAACTCATAAATAAATGCCTTCCTATACTTGAGCGTACTTCTCAAGAAATTTACTAAATTAAACCAGTTTTCCCCGTTCAATATCCTTATCAATCTGTCACCATCAATTACTTTACATTTAAAATATTTTTCTCGAATGACACCTAATATTAAACATTCTCCTATAAAATGTATCATGGTTTCCTCCTCCCGGGAACTGCATAAAGAGCACATCCTTTCAATTCCATTCCTGCCTGGTCTAGCGTTTAGAGGCAGTGTGGCAGTCCTTGCTCTGAATATTAAACTAATAAATTCTCGAGTGTATTTGTCATTAACATAAGCTGCCTCCCCAAGATTATATTCAAGTTTATACATCATACCCCTCACAATTTAAAATCCGTTCGGTCCATGAATTCATCGCTTCTTCTTCCAATTTTGCCAATAATTCATTCAATATTTTATTTCCTTGTCCATTTTTTTTTATTTAAAAAAAATCTAAATCGTAGTGCATTTTATCCCCCATTTCCAACCAGAACCTAGCCCAAGAAATATTCCTTTTAATGACCTGCCTAACTAGTTGTTTCGGTAATCTATTGTCTGTCATGCTAAGGCACCTAATTATATATTTAAAATTTATTTTTAAAGTTTCTAAATTCAAAGATTTTGCCTTTGTCTCTAAATATAATACACTATTAGGGGTATTATTTGGTAGAAGATCATATCTGGAATAGTTATTACAATACCTGGTGTCTATGGCAGTAAATCTGTAACTACCAGGAACATATACCAAGATGCAAATGCCTGTAAAATAGTTATACAAATCGAAGTAACGACACTGATGCTATTGATAATGTTACTAGCAACTAACACTTTCATAGCACCAGCACTGAGCAGCTGCTCAAGGTCACGCAAGCGCACTAGCTCAGTATTCCGCTGCGCCTCCTTGGTTCTGCTTGCCTGTACTTTCTAACTTTAAATCTCTAATTTCAGATTTCTCCTGTGATCGTGGAACCTTACAACGCAGTGTTGACTACGCACGGAACGCTGGAATACTCGGACTGCACTTTCATCGTTGACAATGAAGCTATTTACGATATTTGTGCCAGAAATTTGGACGTCAACCGACCGACTTATACTAACCTGAACAGGTTAATTGCACAGGTGAAATAGTGGTTTAGTTACTATTATATGTATTTGGTATTAGGTTCTTGGTAATGGTAGGTTCTTTCAAACGATATGCTACACAACTGTATTTAATTCAACCATTCGAAATCAATTTTGAAAAAATCAAAAAGTCTGTAACTAAAATTTGTTTAAATACTCTCAAATATCTTTGTGAGGCATACCGTTTGAAAGCTTATTTAATTCTGAATAAAAAAAAATTAATATTTAAAAAAATAGCACTGCAAATTGGGGCAAAATCGGAAAACA
Organism: Philaenus spumarius; assembly: GCA_018207615.1. NCBI lineage: Eukaryota > Metazoa > Arthropoda > Insecta > Hemiptera > Aphrophoridae > Philaenus > Philaenus spumarius. Next base: position 67,794 of record JAGFPH010001601.1, on the reverse strand, counting down.
CGATTTCGTTGTTTTGGCCGCCATTTTTATTCGGTTTAAAATATGGATGTGCAAATTTTACCGTTGGTTTTCTCTTGAAATCCTACATCGAAATGATGTATCACATGACCACCTTCCCATTCAAAAACATTAAGTTCATTCCAAGATAGCGGACCCAAGATGGCGGACAAAAATTTCAAACTCACCAAAAACTGGTTCTTTTACGGTTGTGAATAACGGCTTTTATTTCTATCTCATAAGACACGTAAATTTTGAGATATTAAGCTGTTCCCAGACTTTTCAAACACACTAAACATAAGACCAGAGAAACCATAATAATTCGACCACGCAGCTGAACCGCTGACGTGAGTTGAGCAAATTTCCAAAATTAGGTTTATAGGCCTATGTTTTAGGGTTTCAACCAACTATTTGAGAAATAGGTCTATTCACGACGGTGCTGAATAGCTGCAAAATGGTTCGCACGCCATTCCGAATATTGGGAGTATCTTCAATACAAAAAGCATCGCGTGCTTCGTACGCCATTCCGCATATTGGGAGTATCTTCAATACACAAAGCAATGCGTGCTTCGCACGCCAACCCCGTATTGGGAGTATCTTCAATACACAATGCGATTTTGGAGGAACCAACCGAGTTATAAGGTCGCGTAAAAAACAAAATGTGCAGAATGACATCCTACATTTATATTTGCAGAAGAAACTCAAAAACAAATTCATTCTCGTAGGAAAAACATCAAGAAATAAATACTTCCCGTCAAAAATCTTGCAACTGGTTGTTGGATTTTTTTTGCTAACGAACTCGTCCGAGCGACGTAGACAACCAACATGTGTACCGAATTTGAACCAAATCGCACTTAAAATGCGGTCGCTAGAGTGCGAACACGTATATACATATATATAATACATGTATATTAATGACAACCCAAAACGTGTTCTGGGGACCATGATCGGTGCTCATTTGCTACTCCCAACCTAGATCTTACCACAAGGGCCACTGCAATAGCTCATTTTTCCTATGGAAATTCGCTAATAACGTAGAACACATAATTAGGGCAAATGATGTAGTACACTATAAAGCCATAGCCGTCTTAATTAAGTAAACTAAAAACCTGTTTGTACCAATATACAGGGTGAGTTTTAAATGTCCCGTCCCCCCCCCCCCCTAATTTATTCCGTATTTCTTAAGATATCGACTCCCAACCACCGCGGAACATCATTGATTAGTTTATAATTTCTTTTAATGAGGTTCACATTTTTGGCCGCCATCTTGGATCCGCCATACTAGAATGAACTTTTATTTTTTAAATGTAAAGGTAAGGTTGTGACCCATCATTTCAAACTATTTTTTTCCGTAGAACATGATGCCGCATGATTTTGAACTAATTTTTACGCTTTACATTCATTGTTTTTTTTTTTAAATTAGTTTAAAATCATGTGTCACAACACCACATTTACATACAAGCATCTCAATCCAATATGGCGTACCCAAGATGGCAGTAAAAATTTATAACTTAATAAAAATCTATAAGGTATCGAAACTGTGATATCTGATGATAAAAGGTCGATATTTAAAAAAAATGAATAAAACAAGGGATTTTTGAAAATTTCTAATTTTTTACAAAATTGTTATTATCTCGGGAACGAAAGCAGATAATTAAAAACCGATTGCGGCATCGTGTTCTACAGAAAAAAAATAGTTTGAAATGTTGGGTCACAACCTTACCTTTACATTTAAAAAAATAAAAGTTCATTTCAATATGGCGGATCCAAGATGGCGGCCAAAAATGTGAAACTCATCAAAAGAAAGTATAAACTAATCAATGATGTTCGGCGGTGGTTGGGAGTTGATATCTTAAGAAATACGGAAAAATAAGGGGGGAGGACATTTAAAACTCACCCTGTATGTAAATTTTGCAAAGCTTTCGAGTTAACTTATCCATAACACTTCATAAAACTTCCACTGTCTCGAGTATAATTTACATGACTCAAGTTTATTTTAATCTTCTGCCTCAGGTGGTGTCCGCAGTGACAGCGTCGCTTCGTTTCGAAGGATCTCAGAACGTCGATCTCATAGAGTTTCAGACCAATCTCGTGCCGTACCCTCGCATCCATTTTCCTCTCATCACCTACGCACCGATCACTTCCGCCGCCAAAGCCTACCACGAGGAGCTGTCCACGTCGCAGATCACCAACATGTGCTTCGAGCCCGCCAATCAGATGGTCAAGTGCGACCCTAGAGACGGCAAGTACATGAGCTGCTGCGTCCTGTACAGAGGCGACATCACGCCCAACGATGTAAATTCTTCCATCGATAATATCAAGCGACATCGGTCCATTCAGTTCGTCGATTGGTCCCCCACCGGGTTCAAGGTAAGTCGCACTCGATTGTGACGTCAGGTGACATTATATTTCTACACGAGTGAGAGTGAGAGAGCGAATAATCAACAGCAAAGTTACTATACTAAGGCTGGTTTTATGCAAGGTGTTTTGCGCCCGGCGATAGTCGCTCGGCGTTCCTAGTTCTATTGAATGAAATTGGAGTATTTATGCACAACGCCCAACATTTTTGTCGCCGGAAAGTAGCAGGGCGTTCCTATATACCGGCGACAGATATTTAAAAAGCTGCTTCCGAGATTGTCGCTCGTAGGCTCTAAATACATTGAGTCAAATAGTGACATTTATGCAGGGCGTTCGTCGTCTGGTGTCTGGTGACAAAGCAGTGGACAGGTCTTTGCTCTTCTTGGAATTTAAGGGGTGGGCCAGGGGTGGGGAAGGTTCTATTCTTTTACCCTAACAATGAGTTTACAATATTTTACAATTACATATTTACAATCAGTTCATTTTTCCTTTGCACCCTGTGTTGTGTTAAGTTCAACAAAATGACAGAACAGAATAGGCCCACGACGGTTTTCGATGCCACTTCGAAATTTTTTGATATTGAACTTTTAATTTATTTTGTGAGGTGTCGAAGTGTTATTTGGTTTTTCACTTTTCACAACGGTTAATACTTTGCTTGAAAGTTCGTTGAAGGACGTTTCAGACATACGAAAATAGTTAATAAACTTGTCTTTGTCTTCTTTCAACTCATCAAATAACGTATGAAAAACTCCTCTCTGTAATCTGACTCTATTTATTGGATGTGCATCGCCTTCCTTTACGCGATTTCTTACACAGTAAATTATGTAACAAGTAAATCGCGATAGGGTCCATATTTAGATTTGTTAACCAGCAGTCAGCACTACGAGTTTAACTTCACAACTATTTGAAGTTGAACTGAAATGAATCAGCTCCCCCACCAATCATATTTAGCTCCCCCATCAAACGCCAAACGCGTAAATAAATTGTGACCAAAATGTCATACGGGTGTTCTTCGAGCGACTAGCGTTTTTCGAGCGATGCGCGTCGGTCAAAATTTTGAAAACGCCGGACGCTCCAAGTTCCGAGTTTCCGGAACGCTGGACGCGATACGACTTGCATAAAACCAGCCTAAACAGCATTGTTGCACGATTGTAACAAAGTGCAAGAGAAGACCATGCAGTGTGTACAGCTAGCAAACTAATCAGACCAGCGACCACGGAATTAAATAGACTGGTCATGCCATAAGCCTGTACATTGTGGGAATTGAAGCTAGGTCGGCCATCTTGTGTGAGGATAGAAACGTCGAGCGGGCCTAGAGAGGAGTGAAATTTTCAGTGCGCCTTATTCATTTACACCATGGTTTCAATAGCTGAAAATGCTCGAAAATCTTTGAAATTTGACAAACTTACAGTTTAATAGTGTGGGACGCTAATGGTGTGTTCACAATTGAAAATAAAAATGGTTTTTCACTTTACAAATCGAATAAAGTCCAAACTGTTTTGATACTTTTTAAGTCGTGACATCAAAAAGTTGCATTGCGAGAAAATATTTTGTTTTTAGGGCAGGTGCTTCATGCAAGCGACAGAAATGTAGCTGAAAAGCTACATTTTCCGAAAATGATTTTTTGAAAAATGAGCTATTGTAGTTTCTATCATACATCAGTTGGAACACGAGCTTCGTTCCGCGGGTAATGTGGCAACATGTACGGCCGGCGGCTCACGACTTTTGAGTATATGACTCCGCCATATTGTGTAAGAATTTGACTCTAAAACTGGCTTCACTCTTGCGTTCGGCTTGTCCAGTCTATTTAATTCTGTGGTCGATGGTTCAGACACTTGGTTTCTATTGAAAACCCAATATCTCTCACATAAAGAATCAAATGGAAATATTTTATGAATATCTCAATGCCAAAAAAGGTATTTTAGACGGTTGGGATTTATGGTATATTTTTGGGCCTTTATAGTCTTTTTATGGTCTTAACGGTCTTTCGCATGATCTTTATTGTCTTTTTATGGTCTATTTTTTATGGTATTTTTCATGGTTTTATTTCCTTCTGTTTGGTCTGTATGGTCTTTATTGTCTTTTTATGGTCTTTGTTATGACCTTTATGGTATTTTTCATGGTTTTATGTTCTGCTGTATGGTCAGTTTAAGGTCCTTTTTTATGGTATGATCTTTTTGAGGTCTTTATAGTCTTGTTTATAAACAGTTTTGTCTGTTTATGGTCTAAATGGTCTTATTGAATTTACGGTCTTTCTAGTCTTTTTTGTGGACTTCGATGGTCTTTTTCTTGGTCTTTATGTTCTGTTGCATGGTTTGTTTATGGTGTTTATGGTCTTTTCATGGTCTTTTTGTTTTATGTAAATGGTCTTTTATCAGACTGTAGATCATTTTTAAGGTATTTATGGTCTTTATAGTCTTTATCATAGTCTTTATGGTATTTTTATATTCTTTGTGGCCTTTTAATGGTCATGACGGTCCATCCAATTTTCTTCTAATCAGTACAAATTATTTTTATAAATAATTGACCTCGCTACAGTTGAGAATATCAAGTAAGTAAATATAAATTAAATTTATAATTATAAAGAGTTATCTTTATAAAAATGGCTTCCAAACGTGGGGCTCTGTGAGAATATTACTTAGAAAATAAATTAAATAAATACTTATAAAGGTAAATTTTTATCAGTAAATAAAAATTAGCATCCATGAATCATGTTCTTAAAAGCATACTATTATTATTTTCTCTTTGGCCGCCATTTTGAAGTGGTTGGAGATATGACGAAAGTGTGGATAGAAAAAAGTACAGATTTTCAAGCGCTTGAATTGAAATTGTAATGTTTTAATAGTAAGTGGCTACTGGTTAAAATACTTACTACAATGTTAAAATACTACTAGGTTAATGCAAGTTATAGTTGAAATAGCAGGTGCAATAATTATATTGAAATAAGTATTTAAACATAGATTTATTGACTTTGGATAAGTTATAATATACCAGTGTTCTGGTATTATGTGTAAATTGATGCTTTTACTTTCTCACTATACTATAGTATAGAGAAAGTATAGTGATCGCAAAAAAAAATCAATGTTGATATTTTTGTGGAAATATCCGTTTTGGGACCCCCTGAGTCCAAAAATGTGGTTTTTACAAAATGTCTGTCTGTATGTATATACGTCTGTATGTATGTATGTCTGTATATATGTCTGTCTGTATGTATACAAAGCTAGAGCAAAAACTATGCGATCGATTTAAAAAAAAATTTGCACCAGACATGTCAAGTAGTCCTGTATAGATGCACGAAAAATGGTTTTGAAATTTTTTTAAAAACAATCGCCATTTTGGCAAAAAAAAACCCCATAAAATCAGTTATTATTTTTTTATAAAAAAAACGGCTCTAACGATTTTGATAAAATTTGGCTTATTTGTAGCCTTTAATGGAACCTACTATATGAAAAAAAAAACCGCATCTTTCTACAAATTCTCGTTTTGCTAATAATAATAATAATAATAATAACTTATTTTTGGGGGTTTTTTGGCCAGAAAGGGGTTGTTTTTCAAAAAATTTCAAAACCTTTTTTCGTGCATCTATACAGGCCTAATTGGCGTGTTTGGTGCAAATTTGTTCGAAATCAATCGAATAGTTTTCTTTCTTGATAATAATAATAATATTTATTAGTTAATCTCCTACTTTAATGTATCACCTCTCTTGTCCCACCTACAATTATGAAGTCACAGTAAATCTGTTTGATAATTTAAATATGTTTGTGAGAAAGTATGTGCCAGTTCCTGGTACCGTTTATTTCATAATATATATTGTGTTAAGTTGCCCCGTAAGAAACGAACCCATACAATTTTACTAAATACTGTGTGTTGTGTTTGTATGAATTACTGTATAAAAAACAAATTTGCGAATATTTAATTTATTTACAGGTTGTAGAATTTGATCTTTTTTAGCACCCACTAAGCAGAATAATGAATATAAAATAAGGAATTGTAGACATGATATTGCTTAGAGTTTAGAAAGAACCGTCTCACTCTGAAGTGAACACGAGTGGATCTAAATGCACGCGCCGCTGTTTCTGTACAAGAGTGTTTCAACGATGTTTTTATTATTTCGTCCAATATTGCCGTCTCCTTGAGAGTGCAGTCTAGGTTGCAATTATGTTTGTGTTTCGTTTTCAATTACTTTGCAATGGAAAGTATATTGCACGGGAGTCAAAATTCCTTTGCACTTTTTACTGTTTAAAGATTAAAAAATCCATATTATAGTAGAGACTGTGGTGATATAGCGTAAAACCAATCAGAGGGCCGGATTTGGTCACGTGACCTAGACCACGCCCATTTAGGCTTCACCTGGACCCGACCCATGCTATGCCGCCATATTTTTTCCGCCATTTTGTTTCCGCCATCTTTTTTCCGCCATTTTGTTTTTTTTTATTTTATTTAATTTAAATTGAATTATTTTCTTTTAAAAAAGTATGGGTATCATTGAGATTCGAACCGGCTACCACCAGAGCCAAAGTCCACGACGTAACCGATTGAGCTACGGCGCCTCTCTTGGTATAGAACGTTTTAGTCGAGTATATAAGTTTAACAGCTGCCGTACTTGTACTTGTAATATAATGTAAAATACATTATATGTTTCTATCGATCTTTTCCGAGTCCAACCGAACGTAAGGCTGTGCACTTGTAATATAATGTAAAATGCATTATATAACTGTTTCTACCGCCCGGACATGACCGAACTTAAACCCTTGTAATATAATGTAAAATGCATTATATAACTGTTTCTACCGATCTCACCCGAACTAAAACCCGGACTTGATCGAACTTAAACCCTTCTAATATAATGTAAAATACATTATATAACTGTTTCTGCCGATCTTACCCGAACTAAAACCCCGGGGCTTGACCGAACTTAAACCCTTGTCATATAATGTAAAATACATTATATAACAGTTTCTACCGATCTTACCCGAATCCATCCGAACGTAAGGCTTCGCTGTGCCCTTGTAATATAATGTAAAATACATCATATAACTGTTTCTGCCGATCTTCCCCGAACTAAAACCCCGGGCTTGACCGAACTCAAACCCTTGTCATATGATGTAAAATACATTATATAACTGGTTCTACCGATCTTAACCGAACTAAAACCCGGACTTGACCGAAATTTAACAGCCGACATTAACCTTGTATGATAGGCCTTACGTTCGGTCGGACTCGGGTTTTAGTTATATAATGTGTTTTACGTTATATCACAAGGTGACCGTCCGACGGTAGCGCGTTCTGGTAGAGAATCAAGGGCCTGTCCGACAGTAGCGCGTTCTGGTAAAGAATCAACCACCCCGTTCGACGGCAGCGCTTTCTAGTAGAGAATCTTGGAACTATCACCCCGTTCGACGGCAGCGCTTTCTGGTAGAGAATCAACGGCCTGTCCGACGGTGGCGCGTTCTGGTAGAGTTCTTTACATTATATATATATATATATATATATATAATTGTTTCTACCGACATCTTACCCGAGTCCATCCGATCGTAAGGCTTCGCTGTGCCCTTGTAATATAATGTACAATACATCATATAACTGTTTCTGCCGATCTTACCCGAACTAAAACCCCGGGCTTGACCGAACTCAAACCCTTGTCATATAATGTAAACTACATTATATAACTGTCTCTACCGATCTTAACCGAACTAAAACCCGGTGGACTTGACCGAAGTTTAACAGCCGACATTAACCTTGTATGATACAAGTGGCACAGTGTAATATAATGTAAAATACGTTGTATAACTGTTGTTTAGCATAGTTGGTAATAAATACACGAACTTTAATCCTACATACAGGGTGCGGTAAGAAACGCATCCGGTCTTGTATCTGTATAAGAAATTGATTATAGCAGCACTACACCATGCTATTTTAAACAGCTGATGGTATATTGAGCGCTCTTTACACTGCGCTTTCTCAGCAAATCTTTTTCACAATTAATTATCTCATTATAAATATTACACTAGGGTGATAAGAAAATGACACAATAAATGCATTTTAACAGTACAATTTATTAAATTTTACTCTCAGTACAACAATATTATTATTATTATTTATATAAATACAGTGACAATCAGTCCAATATATTACATTTTCTCTCTCTCTCTTCTTATTTTCACCATTTTAGTCCACTATTGTTAGTTCCACCGTTTTACCGACGATAGCAGTAACTACAATTTTTTTCCCTACAAGCTCTTCTAGCTCCGCCGAAGAAAATACGTTGGTATAGCGATTTGGTAGAAAGGTTGATCGCACTTCGTTTTCATCAAATTGTATGTCACAAAGAATACTCGAGCCGTATTTGGTCATAACAGGCCTAATTTTACGTATCACATATTGATGATTGATTACCAGAGTATTTATCGGCACACTTTCGCTTGACTTAATCGAGTTAAATCGTTCCTTAATAGAAGCCATAATACTTATTATGAAATTGTAAAATCACAACAGTACAGGTAGAGAGCAATATCACAAGCCGTTAGCTACTGTAGAACTGATTAACTGTCCAGAAATGCTTCCTTATATACATAGAGAGAGAGAGAGAGAGAGAGAGAGAGGAGAGGGGGAGAGAGAGAGAGAGAGAGAGAGAGAGAGAGAGAGAGAGAGAGAATAATGTTCCAACGAGAATGTGTAGAAAGAGGGTGGGTGCCTGGTGGGGAATGACGTCATATTAAATGGTATACACTTTTTAAAAATTGCATAGGAGTTGTAATGAAAGACCACACAAGGATAAATATAATTTATTATTCACAATCTACTACAATACTTCTTCTTCTTTTGTCTATAGTGTTGTTGCGAGAAATAACTTTGATTTTCACTTTCGATCTTTTAATGCGTCCAACTCGTTATTCGAATTGTCATCATCATCATCATCGGATTCGCTCTCATAGTTTTCACATTTTATTTTTTTATTAGCCCTTCTTCGCAACCTTTCGGCCGCTTCTCGTATCCAACAACAACCATTTCTAGCTTCTCTTTGTTCGGAATCGTCGATTATATAGAATATAGTATTCATCTCATCTCTAAAATGAACTTTACGTTTCGAACTTGACATTTCAGTATATACTCTCTTTTATTGTTTTTGTAGGAATTGCGACACTGAAGTCCATTACTCGTCGAAAGTCAAGTAGAGAATGAAGAATACTCAATCGGTCCCCCCTTCTTATTTATGATTGTCCTCTGCGTTTGCACGGGGTTGGAACCGTCGCACGGGGGAGAAGCCCGTGGCCCGCATTACAATCCAGAGTGAACGGAAGGTTCACCCCTTAAGGAAGTAGCCCCATACCATCGCTACTCCCGGTGACTACCACTCCATTACAAAAAATGTAGCCTCCCAATAAATTTATTTTTTTAATTTTTCTACGATTTACTCCCTTTGGTTTACGGAAGACTTAACTTCTCGCCAGTGACCTTGTAAGAGCCGACGGGAGTGTCTTCAGAGTCGTTCGCCTTGTCCTCTGCGTCTAACTCGTTATTCGAATTGTCATCATCGGATTCGCCTTCGCATTTCATTTTTTTTTTATTCGCCCTTCGTCGCAATCGGATTCGCCTTCGCATTTCATTTTTTTATTCGCCCGCATCCTTTCTTCAATAGCCGCGATCAATTTCTGATTTTGGGCTACCTTCTCCCATCTCGCTTCGATAATGTCCACCGGATCGTCCTCTAAGGGGACGTCTTCAGAGTAGTCGCTTCCGGATTGAGAAGAGCCGGAATCGTATTCAGTACTAAATGTAACTTTGATACTATCCGTATCGCTCACATCGAATACCTCCGAGCTTTTTGTAAATTTATAACAATCTAAATAAACTTTTTCAATTAATTCATTATCTTTGTAGAAACGAATTGAGACACTTGCGTCAATACCCATGATTACTCGTTGGAAGTCAAGTAGAGAATGAAGAATACTCCGTCGGCTCCTTCTTATTTATGATTGTCCTCTGTGTTTGCACGGGGTTGGAACCGTCACTCGTCGACGGTGAAGCCGTTTCCGAGGCCCACATTACAATCCAGGGTGAACGGAAGGTTCACCCCTTAAGGAAGTAGCCCCTGAACCATCGCTACTCCCGGTGACTACCACTCCATTACAAAAATGTAGTCTCCCAATATATTTATTTTTCAATTTTATTTTTTTTATTTTTTTTTGTTTTTTTTTCTACGATTTGCCCCTCACTTAATACGCACTTTTTTGGTTTACGAAAGCGTTAACTTCTCGCCAGTGACCCTGTAGATGTGAGCGTACACACTTTGGTTTACAGGGAACTTAATCCCATGCCATTGACCTTGTAAGTTTGCGGAGAACTTAATCTCACGCCAGTGACCAATCACACACACACACACAAACATACGCACGTACTAAGCGAGAAGCAAATCGTAATAATATTTTGCACTACGTAGTGCGCAAGGATAATAGGTATTAGAATGCTTAGGCAATATGCACTCAAAAGTAGGCAATATGCACTCAAAATATGTACTACAATCGACTAATTTTTCCTCTTCGGCTATTTCGACCACGTGATCGTGGATTCGCCGCAAAAACTGTGCCTTTTGCAATCCTTTAGTGTGGATCGTGGAAAAAGGTTTGCACAGCGTGCGTATCATGTCTTCATCGTACGTAACGCTACCTTCGTACCAACCGATACGATGGAAGTGTCTTTGTAGCCAACGAGCCGACCTCTGAGCTTTTGCATTCAATTCGGAAAATTTGTACGGTGCTTTAAAAACCATAACGGTGGAGATATACTCTCCGACTATTGCCAGCTCTTTGACTATATACTTGTTGTCGTTATCCTGGAAAGCGTGAAACTCAACCACGGCCTGCATGTTTCTTGAACAGCGCAACCTCGTCGTACAGTTTGTCCGCTTCGGGAAGCGTGCTAGAAACGAGTTCGTCGGTGGCTAGACACTCACTGATGTACTTGCGTAAGTCTTCTTCTATATAAAATAATCCGTTAATACGACGCGTCACTAGCGGGACACTGTCTTCAAATAATTTCCACTCTGACGCATTTAAAGTCAAAGTATGCTGGCCATCGTACAGTACTACGTAACGTTTACCAAACATATTCTTCACTGAAAAATCTCCGGTACTCAATCGAACTCTGAGCGTACCTTTATCCGCGAGGGCTGCTGTGATTTCTTTAATACGCACCAGTATCTCGTTAAACACGTTGTGCGAAAAGAAAACAAATTTTTTACCCGCTTGAAACAATACTCCGATGCCGTAGCCCGTATGCTGGAATAGTCCCGTCGCTACGAACTTTGTACATTCGTCGTTTAGGAAATGTACTGATTTTAAGAAAATACCCAAAGGCAGGTTAGGCGGAACCCATCGTTTGGTAGGTGCACGCTCCACGTCCATCCTCTCTGACTCCATGACTGCGACTGATGCGTGTCACCTAAGTTACAAGCTTCTTAACCGTGCCGGAAAGAAGGTTATACACTATATGAGCATCGTGAAGAATAAGGCAGTAGGCCGTTGTGTTGGCGGGAATATTTGAGGAAGCTTCTATTTCAAGTCTGACGTCAACAGGGCCTGATTTTATAGAATCGTCTTGTTTGGAACAGTCGATGACGAAAATCGGAGCTTTGGCCTTGAACGCGGCAAGATCCATGCAAGGCGACGACTCGCGCAGATAATAAGAATGTTGAAACCTAGAGTACATTTCGTACATGGTCGAAACGTCCCCGTGGATATTATCGTAGGAAAAATATTGAGAATTCAAATATAGTTTTACGTTGTTCACTTCGCACCGATCAAACACGGCTGCGTCCTTTGTAATTTGATTCTTTCTGCCGGTCTGAAATGCCAGAATAACGTAACGCGGTTTCTCCAATTGGTTAGACGTTTTCACGGTCCAGGAAATCTGTTGCGTTTGCGGGAGTGTAGGGAATTCGTGAATCTTCCAGCTTCGAAAAGGAACGTGAACGGGGGCATCGCGTTCGATCATTTTCAAAATTTTCAATCTGTACGCGTCGGTCACGGTGAGATGGGGAACTCTCCACTGTATGGTGGTTATTTCCAAGGTCACGGTCGCAGCATCAGTGCTAATTATAGCGTTTAAATCGGACGCCGAGCGTAAAAGTACGAGTTCTTGTTTCACGTTCATCACGATTCGTTTGTAGTCTTCGAAAAAACCCATCAGCATTTTCAAAGGTACGGAGATTGTAAATGTCGTCGATTCGTGTGTTTCACCGACTCCCAGCCAGCCGGCATTCGCGAGTTTATTCTTTTCAATTTCCCGCAATGACACGAGGTTCTTCAACGTACTCGAAACGCCGACGTTTCTCGTTCTGTCCACTTCGTTTGCAGCGATCTCGTAACGTATATCGTCAAACAAATACGCTACCGCGTTATTCACCAGCTTTACGTTCGCATCCACGTTAGCCGCTTTTTTTTCCGCTCAATTTGCCCTTGATATACAGTATGCTTTCAAACGGTACCGTAATCACGTCCTGTTGGTTAATAGGTATACGGATTTCGTCGTTATTACCATAAGTGGCCGAGGCGTAAGGTCTGTACGAATGGTATTCCTTACCGCTGATGACGTCATTATACTCGGCAGCACTATCGATTGCCAGCAGTTCCATTTTTGATTTTGAATCCTAACGATCTGAGGAAACGAATGTTGCGCGGTGTTAACCCCAACGAGTTTTGTCGCGTACTGACCACCGTTTTATACTGACGCTCGTTAAATACGAGTCCCATTTTGGCGTCGTCGTAAATGTAATCGCACCGAAACTGCTTCGCCTCTAAAATCGATCAGCTCTCCGTTCTGGTCCCTCAGACTGACCGTCACACTATGAACATTTTTCACCTTGACGGGTAAATATATTATATTGGACGGTGTTTCCACGATCTTGTACCCCGGAGCTACTTGGGGATAAAACTCGTGCATAATGTGACACTCGATCCCGTTTTGAAACGAGCCAACGGCGATATTGCACTCTACACGGATCACACTCACTTTGATAATGTTGACCGGGGAATCGGACAAGTGATTCATATTGGCTTCCAGTATACCATTTTTGAAACCTAGTAATCGGCCGATGGATCCGTCCTGGAAAATAATCTTTTTCGAACAAAAAAGTTCCGCCTTTAACGTGTTGTTGTTTGGTTTCAATTGAAATTTAATTCCTTTCGGCTCGAGCTGAGCTACAATATATTTCTCCATGTCTTCGATTTCGTACGACCCTGTAGGTATGCTCACGGTCACGTCACCTTTTTCATCTTTGATTCGCAGTTTGTTATTAACGTTCTCCGTTATGTTTGGAATGGAATTGTAAGTGGCGAGATCTATAAGGCCGATTTCCCACTCTCCGTCGAGCTCGAGCGGCGGAAAGAAATCGCACGATAGCGCTGAAGTGTTGCCCGTCAAAACGATACTCATCGGGGCGATAGAAACTTTAAGCACAAATGTCCGCAAACGACTGAGTCACCACTATGATGTTGTTTGTAATTATAGTGAACCGATGCGTTCGGCCCGAAATATCGCGTCAACTCGGTGGGTGGCCTAAGATTGCCGAAACTATCAAAGTACTCGACGCTGTCTCCCCGTTTTCTGTAACACACCCAATGGGAACCCGCACCCCTCACACTGTCCAAATTCACGATGGCCGACTCGTTCTTTAGGGGCCGCAGAGGGAGGGTATCTCGCATGTAAACACCGCGGAAATATGGAATTTTAAATTTAGCTGCATATTTTTCCAAGTCGATATTAGTCAACGGCCTGATCGGGATCGAATCTATCGGGTTTTTTTTTACTACAGCGCTTGCGTCTTTTACCACTCCCCTTCTTCTTGTACGGCTTCAGGTAAAGCCCTTTACCCTGGAGCTGCTTCAACAACTGGGCAACCGACTTTGACTTCCTCAGCCGTCTCTTACCGCCCCCAATTTTTGTTTTTAATTTCATAGCGTTTGTTACGGCCCAAGCGGCTGCCTTTTCTCCTACACTAGCGTTATTCGCTTTAACCCGGCTCCAAGCCCTTTCTGCTAAATTTTTATCCGCTACTCTACGTCTCTCGGAATCGCTGTATTTACTGTAGGCTATATCGTGCTCTTTGCAGGCTTCGTCTAGTAAATTTACACCTTTATCGCCTCGTGCTAATCTCTTGGCTAATTTCGTACCGGGACCACAATAGTTGTAACCGGGTAAATGGAGCTCTATAGGCAGAAGATCGATAGCTTTATTCAAAACTTTATCGCCGGCACTCAATACGCTGGAAATAAGACCACGTCCTTTCCTGACAACTCTCCGCTTGCGACTGACGGGTGTTGACCGTGCCTTCGCCATTTGTATACTGAACTAAAAAGAGGCTGACACGGAGTTTATGTAGAAAAATAAAACAAGTCCGTTACAAGAGAGTACAAATCTTTAAACTACCGTTTGATGGAAAATTTATTTATTGAGTTGGGGGTAAGACGATTTGGGGCAATCCTAAACGTAATAGCTTAAACA
>JAGFPH010001601.1:25952-37861 GCA_018207615.1 Philaenus spumarius | reverse complement strand
GCAGTTAGATAGTTCATATGGTTCCTAATGAAAGGCGCCATCTATTACCAATCTGTTTAACTAACATGACAGCTGCTACTTAGATAATTTACAATCTATGTGCAAGTGCAAGTGTAATCTATCATGCACATCAATCAAATTAAATCAACGTAAAGCGTTATAATTTGTTATAAAACTGTTGTCAAATTAAACCAACGTAAATAAATAAACGTAGTTTACTTATTTAAATCAGGTAAGTAGGCGGAATATTTGCACGGGTCAGCTAGTACATTAAATTAAAGGTCTGTCTTAAGAGCAGGCCCGCCGAGAGGGGGGGCGAAGGGGGAAATTCCCCGGGCTCGGACTCAGAGGGGGCCCGGGCAGCCCGAGAGTAAAAAAATATTAAATGTTCAAAAATATTCAATAGTAATAAACAAATTTCTATTTTATTACCTCCTGAGTAAACTGCTCCTAAATTTATGCTCTATTTACAAAGATGACATTAGCACAGATCTATTAGGAGAAATTAAACACATGCAAGTAATTAACACAGCACACAGCTAATTTAGGTAATAATCGCATGTCACCAATCAAGAAGCTGAAATTGGAAAGCTTATTTCCTAATTATTGCGTTGCGGCAAGAATGTTCTCCACTATCCCTGTCAGTGTATCACAAGCTGAAAGAAGTAAATTGAAGCAGACAAAAAATGTTCACAGATCTACTATGGCTTAATATCGATTAAACATCCTGTCTTTGCTCTGCTGTGAAAGTGAACTAGCAAAAACTGTTAATTTCGATTCGTCGATTCAAGACTTTGCTGCAAAAAAAAGCACGCAATATGAACTTTTAGAATATATAATAAAAACCTATAATGTATTGTTGTTTTTAAGTGTATTAATTATAATTCATGTGCATTAATGACGTTTTAGTAGCTAATAATTTCAAAAATTTCCATACCCCCCGGTAAGATTTTTACCCAACAATGTAGGAGGCCCGAGAGATAATTTTTCCCCCAGGCCCGCCGTTGCTCTCGGCGGCCCTGCTTAAGAGAACACAACGCCACAAAGCAGACATCAAAAGGTTCACCCTAAACAAAATTGCCGTTTAAAGTTACAATACTGGGCATTTTGAAAATGACTTTAGTCTTTCCGCTCGGCCGTGATACCTGACTTCTCTGAACTCAAACCCCCTCCCTACCCGCTCGCCGGGCCTGCCGGTGGCAAACAATGACTCACCTAGTGGAGGGGAAGTTGAGTTCTGAGAAGTCAGGTATCACGTCCGAGCGGAAAGACTATAATTTTACTTACTGGCATTATCTTTAAGAAATCCACACTAGAAATACCTGCTGAGATGCTACAGAGCGTTATGAATGGCTACTACACCCGCCTAGCTCACTGCCAAACTGCAGCAGGAAAACAGTTTGAGCATTTATTGGAAAACAGGTAAGTTGTTATGCAAGTTTATTGGTAATTGTTATTTTTTTGACGTGTAGTAAACAATTATAATTTGAAATAAAAATTCGTTCTCATCCCCCTCGTAGAAGGTTCCCACTGAAGGTGATAAGTCATTCACTATCCACATAAACTGGTCCTACTGCCGCATTGTAATATAAAATTCGTTATGTTTGTAATTATAAAAGGAAATTTTTGTTTTTTTGAAATTTGTAAAGTTAGCGAGTTACTTTACAATACAAATTTTAAACGGCGCTATTTTTAAAATTTATGGAAAAACGTTTTGGCTTTTCTTACATAGGTAAAAGATGAGTTCAATATATATCCTACATCCAAAGATATTAAGTACTTTGTAAAAAAAACAAAATGGTGGATAACTGGAAAACGAACCATTTCCGAACCCATGTTTGTATGAACTTTTGTTGTTATTTTCACTAGTAGAACACGTCCGGACAGTTTCTCCGTTTATTCCTGAATCAACCTGGATATTTTTCTGTTTCTTCTTGTTATATTGTAAAAATTCTAAATATCGCATGATAATGTAAATCTGAATCACGGTTAATTTTAAACCAAACAAGAGAGCTCAGCTCATGACCCCCGCGGCGACTCGGGGCAAATATATTTTATAATTAAATTGAGATATTAAATTTTGCCAAGAATGACATAACTTACAAATTCGTAATAGAGTTTTGTCAAAAGATTTCCTTTGAGGCAGTTTCGTATTTTTTTTTTTTTTAATATTGAAAATAATCTATTTGCATGCCACACAAAACAGTGGAGTCCATAAATAAATAATATGCAATTCTTTTTCTTATTTTGTATTAGGCCTATACAGCGTCATTAAAAAATATTATTGCCCAAAACAAACTGCGGTTACACTTATGATCGTATGACATATGTCAAAGTCAGCTGTTTAGTTCGGCTATTGTTGTCAGCAATAGCATTGCTTCGTTATTAGCGAATTTCCATAGGAAAAATGAGCTATTGCAGTGGCCCTTATGGCGAGACCCAAAGTCGGGAGTAGCGAATGAGCACCGATCATGGTCCCCTGAACACGTTTTGGGGTGTCATTAAAATTCATAAATATATATATATGTATATATGTGTTCGCACTCTAGCGGCCGCATTTTAAGTCCGATTTGGACCAAATTTGGTACACGTGTTGGTTGTCTATGTCGCTCGGACGAGTTCGTTAGCCAAAAAAATCCAACTACCGGAAGTACGTTGTTTGACCGGAAGTAACTATTTTTTGAGATTTTTACTACGAGAATGAAATTGTTTTAGAGGTTTTTCTAAAAATATAAATGTAGGATGTTATTCTGCACATTTTGTTGTTTTACGCGACCTTATAGCTCGCTTGGTTCCCCCAAAATCGACCAAAACGTAAAATACCATAAAAGTACCCGGTTCGAAGCAAGTGGTGCAAACTCGCGAGGTCTCTAGGAGGAAACAAATTCTACTAATATATTGCGTACACACAGACAGCTGTTCAACGCCTTCGTGAGTAGACCTATTTCCCAAATTGTTGGTTGAAACCCTAAAACATAGGCATATAAACTTAATTTTGGAAATTTGCTCAACTCACGTCAGCGGTCCAGCTGCGTGGTCGAATTATTTTATAATTAGACTAGATTTGTTATTTGTTCGCTCACCCAACCCCGCAGCATTTCGCAGCAAAGCAAATGGAGGCAGATTACAGTACCGGTATAATCAGATATTTTCACTGAAATTGAAATGAATTTGATCTTCCTTTACTAATAATAAGTTTGATCTTGATCAATACCTACTTTCTATCCGCTGGTGGTTTAACGCAACACTATATGGTGCTCAGTAATAAAACGAAATATATAATTTTTGACCTGAAATAAGACTATAACTTCGACCATAGAGTTCAGTATCATTCTTTGTCATGTAAAAGAGAAAATAGGCGGTTTAAACATTTTACTTAGATACTTTAGATTGTAGAGTCAGTTGGAGGTACCATGTCAAGGAATTAAACAGCAAATTATTGACAATATTAAAACACATGTATTACCTAAGATCAGTTTTATAGAAATTATTATTAAAGATTAACTACTTTACACTTGTTTATTCCAAGTTGAGTTACGGCGTGTTGGTTTGGGGCGCTACATCCACACTAATGCCCGCCATAGTATCACAAAAACACATTATCAAATCAATGCTCTTTAGATCAAGAACTGATAGCTCTGAGACATTATTCAGACAGTTGGATATATTATCTCTTCGTAGAGTTTATTTCAGGACGGTATTGAAGATGGTATCTATAAACAAAGTGGCTGTGCGCAAATCTTCAATGGTCTCTTCACGTAGGGAAAAGTTCTGCGTTTTACCAAAATCCAGGCTGACTTTTTATCAAAAACCCCTACTTGTACCACGCACCAAAGTTTTTTTAATTCCATACCAACAGATATAAACCAAATTCATGGAACATAAAAATTTGTCAAAAAAATTAAAAATTGGTTGTTACAGAGTGATAATGTTTAGGACATCTTCGACGGCTTAACATAATTTATTGAATTAAGGGAAGAAGGCAATGTTACTTATATATTGGGGAGGAGGATTGCTCTGGGTAGAACCGAGTTATAAACAGTTTAAAATCCCTTTTTAAGTTACGAGGTTAGGTTAGGACAGTCTCTTGCTCTTATTTTTGTTGCAATTTTTTGAAGGTAAACCCAAAAACTGGCTTTGCCAACGGGGTAGCCTAATTTTCTGTTTTCTGTATTCGGTTGGCATTTCATATAAATTATTGTATATGTTATGTATTTAATTAAACTGTATTAAACAATTAAAACACTTATTTATAGTAGGATATAAGTAGATATTATGTTATGTACGTAATCTATAATATATAAAAGCGATATGGCACTGATTCATTCATTCATTCATTCATTCATCAGCAGAACTAAAAATCTACTGAACCAAATGAGTTCAAATTTGGCATACATGTTCATTTGGACTTTTAGACGCGCAATAAGAACGGATTTTGAAAACATCCCAAAGATACGCCCAATATTCGCGTTTTTCTAGCGATTTTTTGCGTTTTCTCAGCTTTTTCGAGAATTAATTGGCAGAAAATGTTGAAATTTGGTACTTAGGTTCGTTTAAGGCCTAAAAGTAGTCTGTTAAAAAATGTTTGAGATTCTCCCAAAATTACGCCAGAAATAGGCTTTTTTGCATTTTTCCTTGCGTTTAAAAGCGAAATACCACTGACTCACTCATCACGATTTCTCAAAAACTACCGAACGGATTGAAATGAAATTTGATATATAGCTTCCTCTAGGGCCATAGGTGCTCACTAAGAAAGGGTTTGAAAAAATTAGAAATTTTATGGGGGTTTGGGGGGATCAAATTTATTAAAAAACAATTTCTTCAAAATTACCGAACGGATTGGAATGTAATTTGGTATGTAGCTCCCTCTAGGGCCATAGATGCTCACTAAGAAAGGGTTTGAAAATATTCGAAATTTTAGGGGGGTTTGGGGGATCAAATTTATTAAAAAACGATTTCTTCAAAACTACGGAACGGATTGGCATGAAATTTGGTATGTAGCTTCCACTAGGGCCATAGATGCTCACTAAGAAAGTGTATGAAAAATTTCGAAATTTTAAGAGGGGTTTGGTTGGATCAAAGTTACTAAAATCATAATTTCAGGTCTTTTATTATTATGAAATAGTGCTTTTATTATTTAAGATCTATATATATATATATATATATATATAAGCCCAATACCACTCACTGACTGAACACTTATAAAGAATACAATTACGTTAAAAAACTGAAAATACCAACCACCACGGGCAACGCCGTACGGGTCAGCTAGTTTTATATAAGTGTTTATATGTATATATTTGTATAGCCGATTGTACTCTTAAAGGGGAAATAAAAATTCATTCATAATACATGTCAAATAAAACATAAATATAAGACATTTTAAATAAAATAAAATTAAAAGTATAAAAGAAAGAGTTATGTACTCTCTATATAAATCCTGTCATTGCCTGAGGAATGCCTTTATTCAAAAATAAAATAACATTTATTTCATCTGAGTTGTTGAATAAATGTAACAAAAACAGTGAATTATTAAGGGAGCTTTACAGCAAAAATATTCTTTTTTATATGAACATTCTTAATAGAGCAGATGAGATAAACTGGGCTTAATCAAATTTAAAACCGTTAAATAAATAATAATGTTGTTTGCAGTTGCGACTTTTCCTGTAAGGCATGAATCGAACAAAGCATACAAAGTGAAAAATAAAAACAGAAATGAAATATTTTTAGAAAATTTGCTAACACAAGTAGTCTAAGGTTAATTATACTAATTATTAAGGAGAGTGTCTACATTGTCGAGACTGAGCTGTCAAGATTTCAAAGCTTCTCAGAAATTTTGGTTGCCTAGCACAATGTTTGATATATACTGGTAGTTTGTTAAACAATTTCGGAGCTATATAAGAAAAATAATTTATAAAACTTGTCAGCCTATGTTTTGGAATAGGCAAATTGTGCCTAGAACGGAATGATAATTTATACGTATAATGTACAGTGGGAAATTGTCCACTTCTACTGTAGAAAACCCTAAGAACATTATATATATAAATAGATGTTTAAGTGGTAGTAAAGATAAAATATTATAAGAGGTCTTGAAGGTTTAATTCTGTTTTTATTTTGTATAACAAGGATTAGCCTTTTTGAATTATTTTAATAGGATACAGGTTTGTGTTGTAAGCAGTTCCCCATTTAATTATTTAATATTCCAATCTGCTTTGGACTAGTAAAAAAGTTTCCGTAACATGTATTTGGGGCCAACACCCTTTAAAAAATTTAAAAACTCTAATAACTCTATTCAACTTACTTTTTAAAACATTTACATGGGTTTTCCATGACATGCGTCTATCTACCATGACCCCCAAATATTTTATAGTTTCGAAATTTTCTATTAAAAGACGGTTCAATTCGCACTTTGAGTTTGTATTTATAAATTTTAAACGTTTATACGTGACTGTGACAAAAGATTCGAGTTGATTCTATGTTATACTACTGTTAATTCTAAAAAACTACGAACTGTTAATTCTAAAAAACTACGAACTGTCGAATAGAGCTGGTACGAGTCTATTGCTGTACCTTTAGACAATCTTAAGTGAACCTTAAGGCTCGGCTCTCCACATTCAAAACTACGATATTGGGTACCTATTTCAATGTTAAATAACCAAAACATACCTTCACTATTAAGCATATTTTTGTGCTGTTTTTGTTAAAAAACGAAAGCTGTATTTTTTTTCTTAAAGTAAAATAGATTGTGGGTGTTGATTGCTAAGGATTTTTGCAATATCTCTTTTTGCAACTGAGTATAAAATTTATAAAGTTTACTATTTTTTACTATTTATATCATACGTTTATGAAAACAATAAAACGGTTTCTGAAAATGTATTCGGCAATCAACATCCGCATATAACAGTACTTCAAAATGAAACCAAATTTTTAAATTTATTCCACGAATTAACGGGAAAAAATGACTTATTCTGTAGCATTGCTCTTATGGGAATAAGATTCAATTGGCGGGCAGGGAAGCGCCCCCTTAAGGAAATCGCTACAATTTCTGCCAGGATGAATGTTTTCCAAGGCTAACACCGATGTTTGTCTCTGATGGGCGCTGTAGCCATAGTTTCTGCCGACCACCATTAGTGCCTTGGTACCATCCACAGGAATCCTGTGATGAGGATTACCACGACTACAAAAATAAAATAATATTTTCTATCAGAGTTTAAATTAAAACATTATACAAAACAGTGAAATATAAATATAAACTTTATCAATCGCCATTTTTTAAAGCTACAATCTGGGATGTGTAATTCGTCTGGCTAATTCTCCGATAATGAAATTCCAAATTCGGAGTTTGGAACTCGGACTACTGGACTACAATTTACTTATGGAAATCTGTACACAAATTTTGACTAAATGTGCCCGATAAAAAGTGTTTACCATTTCTATAGCACATGTTCTCTTTAAATGTTTCATTCGTTTCGGCGTTATAAAGATGTTACGCCTTTATAAAATATTGTACTTTTATTTACTAAACCCTGTATAATTAGAAATAATACACAGATTTACAATAATACTTATGACTTTTAATATGGGGTTCTTTGCTGTTTCAACTTTAACTTATAACAAAATACAATTGCTTCGAGCACAGTTTTTACAAATTGACTTTATAATAAATTCTAGCTTATGCTTTATTTTAGAACTCTGTATCTGGGGTCTTACAATTCGTGGTTGTTAAATATGTAAGTGTTTAAATTTATATATATAAAATTATTATTATACATTAACAATCCCACACACTATGAATATCAAGTTCAAATCTTCATTAAGGTTAAATTTACTTTACAGTTTGTGAAAACACTTTAATATAGGCAAGAAGTTCTAATTTCAAAATTTTAGTTGGATTAGTATTACCCCTGTTTCTGCAGGTTTCTTTTAAATTTATCTTACTATACTTTTATACTTGGGACATCTTCTTCTGAGGATTTATATATAATTCTTTTATTTATTTCAAAGTATTATTCTTTTATGATTATAAGATATATGCACCAGGACAATGCTAGATCATCAATCTTCAATTGGTAAGTGTTAATTAAAATTGTTTAGGCCTCCCGCCCTACAATGGTGTATGCCTGTCTGCAGTATATTTGCTTTGGCTCATCGCCGTGATGGCATTGAGTTTGAAAGGATAATTTTACAAAAACGTTTTTATGTCCACAGAAATGCCTAATCGTGTTATAATATAAATTTTTACTTATTATTTACAATAAAATTGGTTTATTACGTTGTAATTTTATTTTATATCACGTATTCTTTATATCCGTCATATCCCGCCAATTCGATATATCGTTCTATCACTAAACATCTGTTACTTCGTCTCTGTGGTCCATAACAAACTGTTCCATCAAAATATACCCAACTTCTGTCATTTTGTTCACTTCTGCTCTTTTAATAAATTGTCTTACACTTTTAATAAACTTTACTTTCAGTATATTAGTTTGTTTTTAATAATAAATAATTTACAATATTTGAATTTATTCTTATACTAATTTTTCCTATGAAATACCTGTCATACAAAAACAATTAAATGATTCTTACGCCTTAATTTAGTTAAATTACAAGTGAAAAAACATAGACCAAGACCGGGAGTTGAACCCGGGACCTTCACGTTTCCGTCGTGATGCTCTGCCAATCTCAATTCTTATTTCGCAGCTTACAGAATAAGAATTGAGATTGTTTTCAATGTCGTATACACGAGGTATTCAATCTGTTAATTCAATAATTGCAGTAAAACCGTACAAGTGAGATAACATCGACCAATATCTGGAGATATCAGGGTAGCTCAGTTGGCAGAGCATCACGACGGAAACGTGAAGGTCTCGGGTTCAACTCCCGGTCGTGGTCTATGTTTTTTCACTTATAATTTAATTAAATATCCCTTGCTGAAGAAGTGTGTAAGCGGAAAAAATAAAAAAAATTAGTAAAACCTTAATTTAGGTTATAATTAAATTTGATTTTTGTTATTTACTTGTTTAAAAAATAAAGGTAAGTTCTATTTATTTTGGTTATAATCGTTTATAAGCTGTGACTTACAATTGGTTCAGTTAAATTTCTAAATTCCAAAGTTTTAAATAATTTGACATTTTAAGATCAAATGTTAAGGATATTTTCTCTAGGCAATTACGAATATTACATGTCATTGTACTTTTAAACCACAAATCTTATGAAAATGTTATAACTTGTTGAAACAAACTTCAAACGCCAATTCTTTATGACGATTCGTCAGCTTCGCAATAACATGACATGTGTCATTTACGTTTACAAATATAATTTGGTACTCAATACCTACACTTACCATTATATGTATTTTTCCGGTTTTTTTATTACTTACTTTTAACATTAAAAACTCAGGAACAAGTAGCGCATGGACCAATTAAACTAAACGTTTATCGTTGGTAATATTTAAACAAATTATTTTCAAATCACGAACTTTACATCTTTAACCTTTGCATAAAATTACTAATTATACTTTATAGAAAGCAGATTAGCATTACAGAGTGTAAAAGGATCTTCTAAACTAAAGACTACCAAATTACTAAATAATTAAAAGACTGTAAACCTTTGTTAATTGGAGTAAATTTGATATTCATCCGATAGTAAATTTGTTAGAAAACACTCCTCAATTGCTGGAAATAAAATTATAACATTTCCGTCTTTACAATTAATTCTGGATTACAGTTTCACAATTTATCTGCGTCATTTCTTTCGTCGTACTTTTAAAACAACAAAAATTCAAAGCCAAATTCACTCTCTCTCTCTCCCTCTCTCTCCCCTCTCTCTCCCCTCTCTCTCCTAAAATATTTCTTTATATTTGTTTTCGCTTCAAGACAAAAATGTTACATTTGTTTAGCCATGTCACAAATACATAAGAACTATTCCATGTCATAAATTACAATTAAAATTCAACAAATAGGTAAGTTAACCTTTTACCAAGATATAGTAAATTTCAAACTCAATGGGACAACGGGACGTTGTTAAAAAGTATGATCAAGGTTTTTTTGCAGTAGGCACCGAACTGCAACAACATAGTTTTGTATAGTCTAATTCTTTTTCTTACTATTTTTTGTTTATAATTTATGTTTTCTCATAGATTAGGTCATGTTTCTTTATGTTTTACTTTACTTGTCTAGTATTAATTTTGGAAGTATTATAAAAACATAGTACAGTATTTTGTTGACGGGTACAGTTGAATAGGCTTTATACACAGTCAAAAAAAAACCATTAATCTAATTAAATCTCACTCTCTCTAACGTAGTTTTATTTCATTGATATTTCACTTCTTACAGTTTTTTATATTTTTACCCATTTTACACTAGTTTGGACTCATTTGCTCGTATTTCGTTGAACATAATCACAAGATCCAATTTGTAATAAAATTCTAAAATATGACCATTACACTGTCAATTGTTTACCAACCACAAAAGAACAAACACCCCGCCCCTTTCTAAAAGTTAGCCAACTAATACGAGAGGCCGCGATATTGATCTCACGTCCGCATCTGTTCTTGACACTTGTGGTCCGACGTTTGTTGCAATTAATTAAGAAGGCACTGTCCAGCTGTTGCCTTTGGGTAGTTCAAAACTATCCCTAACGTTTTAAAGAATTTCCTTCGGCTCTGAAATTAATTGTTCCTCCGTGGACATGTAACACATAAACTGACACACAAAATGGGACAAGGATCTATGCTGTATGTAGAAAGGCTTCCATTTAAACTTCAACTTGTCTCACTTGCCATTTTGTATGAAAGATAATAATTCGACCACGCAGTTGAACCGCTGACATGAGTTGATAAATTTCCAAAATTAGGTTAATAGGCCTATGTTTTAGGGTTTCAGCCAACAATTTGGGAAATAAGTCTATTCACGACGCGACAGTGCTGAATAGTTACAAAATGGTTCGCACGCCATTCTGCATATTAGGAGTATATTCAATACACAAATATATAAATGTAGAATTTTATTTTGTTTTTTACGCGACCTTGTTGCTCGCTTGGTTCCCCCAAAATCTATCAAAACGTAAAATACCACAGAAGTACCCGGTTCAAAACCATGTGGTCAACCGTGGGGTTGGCGTGCCCCCCATACATATATATATGATTTTTAGTGACCATAATCATTAAAATCGTGTTCTGGGGACCATAATCGGTGTTCATTTGCTACTCCCGACCTTGAGTCTTACCATAAGGGCCACTGGAATAGCTCGTTTTTCCTATGGAAATTCGCTTATAAATGAGTGAAAAATACCGGATAAATATTGACAGTTCGCTGGACCAAAAACGTAATTTAAGTTTCGTCCAAACCAATATGTGTTTTCCATTTAGGCTTAAACACACGATAAGATATGCGCCAGTAAGCGAAAACATCACGATTTCCGCCAGTATGAGGTGCATTTCACGTTCTATGAGTGCATTTTACCTAAACTATTTTCTACGAACAATATTTTACACTTCAAACGCAAACAATCGAAATGAAAATGTGTTTCCTCCGCACTCCAACCCCGTTAAAACCTTCTATACACATAATCATGTTATGTTTTCTTTATAATAAAGGTGTAGGATTAATAATAACCACAAGCTAAGATGGTAAATAATATTAAATGTTCAAATCAAATTATTTCGTATATATTTTATAGCAGCAGTTATAATAAAGGTTAAAACAATCAGCAATGTTCAGATCTATACGTTAATAAAACCTAACCTAAAAGTTAGAAATACAAATAATTCGACCACGCAGCTGAACCGCTGACATGAGTAGAGCAAATTTCAAAAATTAAGTTCATTGGCCTATGATCTAGGATTTCAACCAACAATTTGGGTTTCATAAATGTACTATAGCCACCGGACCACATGTTTATATAATATA
>JAGFPH010001601.1:3107-25852 GCA_018207615.1 Philaenus spumarius | reverse complement strand
CGGAAACAATTTAACAATTTGGGAAATACTCAAGACGGTGCTGAATAGCTGCCTATTTGTACGAAATATATTAGAATTTGTTTGCGCCTAAGCCCCCAGCTTCGACTCACGCGCTTTGCGAGTTTGCACCTCGATCTTGCGGCCTCGGGTTACGAACTTCGCTTCGTTCGCAGCGTAAAAACTCGCCCGTCGGCTTCGGATGAGAAGATGCTCAAAAAGTAAAATCCACCCTTGGCTTTGAAAAGGGTACTTTAATGGTATTTTACGTTTCGATCGATTTTCGGTGAACCAAGCGAGCTATAAGGTCGCGTAAAAAACAAAATATGCAGAATAACAGACTACATTTATATTTTTAGAAAAAACTCAAAGAAATTCATTCTCATAGGAAAAATCTCAAAAAATAATTACTTCCTGTCAAAAAAGTGCTTCCGGTTGTTGGATTTTTTTTGCTAACGAACTCGACGTAGACAACCAATATGTGTGTACCACATTTGAACCAAATAGGACTTAAAATGCGGCCGCTAGAGTGCGAACACATATATACATAAATATGTACGTATATATATAATTTTTAACTTAGGTTTTACCATAAGGGTCACTGCAATAGCTCAATTTTTCTATGGAAATTCGCTAATATTGCTTCAAAGTTAGAAATCGGTTGTTAATGGAAGTATTGGAGCAAACAGCTGTTTTATCTTTATTTTATTCAATTGGTTGCTATGGTAATAAAAATGTAAATAAATGTGTTGATTCATCAGTCCTAGGCCTAACCTAAGATTTTTTCCGACTAAATTTACAAATATTGAAATAAAAAAAAATTTATCAAAATGAATTATAAAGGGATAATTCACTATCCTGAGCCTATGTTACTCAGGGACACTGAAGATTTTTATTAGTAAAACTATTTTTCCAATCGGTTCAGTAGTTCCAGAGATTATCCCCTACACACAAACAAACACATTTTACCTCTTTATATAATACTGGGGGGAACCTCTGCGTGCTTCGCACGCCAACCCCGCTGGACCCTTTTACATACATATTATATCATGTTATGTTTTCTGTATAATAAAGGTGTAGGATTAATAATAACCACAAGCTAAGATGGTAAATAATGTTAAATGTTCGATTCAAATTGTTTCGTATATTTTATAACAGTAGTTATAATAAAATAAATGTTAAAAGGTCCAGCGCAAGACTCAGGTCTACACTTTAATAAGAACCTAACCTAAAAGTTAAAAAATCAATTAATTCCTTCAAAGTTTGAAATCAGCTGTTAATGGAAATATTAGAGCAAACAGCTATTGTATCTATTTTTTATTCTATTGGTTGCTACGGTAATGAATGACCTGGACCTGGCCTAACCTAAGAATTTTGTCCGACTAAATTTACAGATGTTGAAATAAAAAATGGTTTTATCAAAATGAATTATAGCATATGTTACTCAGGGATAGTGTAGCTTTTTATTAGTAAAACTATTTCTTCAATCGGTTCAGTAGTTCCAGAGACTACCCCCTACGTACAAACAAAAAACAAAAAAACAAACTTTACCTCTTTATAATATTATATAATATTAGTATTAGTATATTAGTATTACTACTGTATAGAAGCGTAATATGTGCCATGTTTTAGGTCTAGTTTCACAGCCCGATTCTGGTTTCTAGGACTTTCTAGAAAGTTCCTCGACATACCGTATGATCTATAACCTTCTGGCACATTCTACAATATTCTCGTACATTTTGGAACATTCTGGCAAGTCTCGGCCTCTTCAGCACTAGATGCCAAGGTGATTCACTGATTTTCCATAAGAAGTCCATTAATGCAGTTCCAAATCGAAACGCTACGACGTTATTGCTACACGCATGGACAAATCACACTTACATTTATTATACATATTGATTTCAACTGAATTTGATTAAATTTCATGTGGAACACTCCAATTCAAACATGGCTTTCATTGGGATAAAAAACCAACACCATAATTGATTACAACTCTAATAATTAATTAAATAAAATATATAGTATTTCTCAGTCATTTTGTTTATAAACATTTCCTTAAAACAATCAAAATTAAATTTGCAATACTTATACATAAAATACACACAACTATAAATATAAACCAAAAAATTCCTCGTAATAAAATGTAAAGGTAAAACATTTGCAGGATGTCATTAGTCTAATAGCAACTAAAACGTAACCAATGTTCCAAACTTAAAATAATTTGTTCCCCTCATATTACAGGTAAGTTGGAAATAATCTCCCGTAATTGGATATTTTTCCTCAACTAATAACCTTAAGCCAATTACAAAACAAAAACATGATTAGTTCTCTACATCACCCACAACACATTTCAAAGTTATTAATCTGTACAATAATTTTAGTTGCTAAGTTTATTAAATGCAATTATCGTGGAATGTAAAGCCTAAATTAAAATTCTGCCTCGATATCAAGTATTCCACTTGATATTCCGAGGCTCTAGTCCCATTATCCAGGACTCGCTCCAATCTGAAGGTACACTCTGTAACACAAGCAAACAGAATCTTAAACGCTTTTGCAAGACAGGATGATTTATTCTGAGCGATGTGAAGAAAATGACCCAACCTTACATTAAAATTTGTCCTAAAATATATTTTTTTTAATAAATATGAAAAAATAGTTTTTATTAAGTAAATCGTATACGATCTAGGAGTAGTTACCTTTGTGTAAATTTTAATGAATCTGAGGCTTTAAAAAAATATTATATATGAGAAATTAAATTAAATTTCTCACGAAATCAGTGTGAAAAGCTGGCTCAATTCTCAACATTTACAATAACGAATAAACGGTGCCAGGAACTGGCACATACTTTCTCACAAACATATTTAATTAAATTATTTAACAGATTCACTGTGACTTCATAATTGTAGGTGGGGTAGGGGAGGAGATTTATTAAAGTAGGATATTAACTTATAAATATTATTATTACTAGCTGGCCCGACCCGGCTTCGTACGGAGAGACACATCATAGTTAAATATGGGGATTTTTAGAAACTTTGACACCCCCCCCCCTTAAAATTTCGAAGTTTTTGAAAACCTTTCTTAGCGAGCACCTTCGGCCCTAGAGGAAGCTACATACCACATTTCATTCCTATCCGTTCTGTAGTTTTTGAGAAATCGTGATTTAGTAACTTTGACCCTCCAAACCCCCCCTAAAATTTATAATTTAAAAAAAAACATTTATTAGCGAGCATCTTCAGCCATAGAGAAAGCTACATACCAAATTTCATTCCTATCCGTTCTGTAGTTTTTGAGAAATCGTGATTTATTAATTTTGACCCCCCCCCCCAACCCCTTTAAAATTTCTAATTTCTTTAAACCTTTTCTTAGCGAGCATCTGTGGCCCTAGAGGAAGCTACATACTAAATTTCGTTCCAACCCTTTAGGTAGGTTTTGAGAAATCGTGATTTAGTAACTTTGACCCCCCCCCTCCAAACCCCCTTTAAAATTTTGATTTTTTTTAAACCCTTTCTTAGCGAGCGTCCATGGCCCTAGTGGAAGCTACATACCAAATTTCATTCCAACCCTTTAAATAGGTTTTGAGAAATCGTGATTTAGTAACTTTGAACCCCCCCAAAACCCCCCTAAAATTTCGAATTTTCAGAAACTCTTTCTTAGTGCGCGTCCAGAGCCTATAAAGAGTATTAGTGCCAAATTTCATGTTTGTAGGCCTAGTGGTTTTGGAGAAACTGTGATGAGTCAGTGAGTCAATGAGTCAATGAGTCATTGGTATTTGGCTTTTATAAGTATAGATTATCTAGAGAGAAAACTATTCGATCGATGTCGAACAAATTTGCACCAAATACGTCAATTTTCACGTGATGTTCACGGGATCTTACTATAGTTCGTTCACAGTTTAGTTGATAGTTCAATTGCCCATGCTATTGAAACGGAGATCCTACGCTACTAGCCCGCATGAAAACATCAACCCTATAAAACTCATTTAAACTAGTTATTAGGAATATTTTTCAATTGGTATTGTTTTTCATTGATATTTATATTTTCAAGAATAATTTGTATTAACTTGAAACATTAATACAAAATGAAAAACTAGTTTTTTTGTTTACATTTATTTTGACGGAAGAGCTGTTTTTTTTTAGGAAAGAAAATGATTAAATATTGTACAGCAATAACTGAATAATAATATAAAAACTTTATGAAAAATCTTTAAATTTTAAATTTGTTATCAAAATGAATTAAGGATTGAGAAAAATAAGCACTAACCATTAGCTTAATCACTTAATATTATTTGGAGCGGCGTAAGAAAATTCCATAATAGGGTTTACTTAAACATGAGGTACATTACTGAAATAAAGAAATTTGGATCTTGAATTAAACACTGAGACAAGGATATTCATAACTAAATTTGGTAGTGAATAGGAGCCGATGTAGTTAGGTCAGGTAGTAGCGCGACAATCCTCCATAAGGCCCATGCTGTCAACTAAACTGTGAACGGACAATAGTAGGTTATTATTTATTACTACAGTCTAAAGAAAAATTACTACGAGCACAAAATGACAATGAGAGAACAATCATTTAGAATAAATAAATTATTAGTCACATTTACCATATGAATAATTCTACAACCGCTTTCTCAAGTTGTTAAACGCCTTATCAGCGACGCTCTGTGGTGGAGACTGAATCTTCTTGGCTTGAGGAACCGTCATGATCTTCATGTGTTTTATAAACTTGGTCCCGTCTTCGCTTCTAGTCAGGTGCCAGTAGACAGTCTGTATCGCCTTGCCTCCCATCACAAGCCTTGAGGATTGGAAGTTCTTCATTGTAAATTCAAAAGCTAAAACATAAGTAAACTAAACTATTAATAATAATATAATAATAAGCTATAGTCCGTAGACCGTCTGCTGGGTTGGCACTCTTAATTAATAAACTACACACTTAAAAACATGAGTTACCAAAAAATAACAAAATTACAAATAATAATAATTATTGGCTATGTGCTACTATTAAGAAAGTTTAAAACTAGCAGATAATTTATCAAACTAAAATAGGAAACACAAAATGAATTACATTAACAAAAGTAAAATAAAAAACATCTGCAATAAACATGGCTAAAAAAACTAAGCATACACATTATATCATTCCCCTTAAGAAAAAATGTTGACTTCCTAAAACAGAAATGTCAAAACCAAATTTTTAAAGAAACCCACAATATTAACAAAATAAAACAACTAAATCACAATTAACCTGAAACTGAAAAGAAAAACCTAACCAAACATAGTTTAACAAATCGTATAGTAGCTTTATTTACGCATCAATATCATTATAATTAAATTTGTTTACCAAAAACCATCGACACTGCCACGCTTGTCTCAAATATTTATAGACATAGCCAATCTCGCCCATTCAAATATGCAACGGATTCTATTTTACTTAACGTACATTTTGAAAAACACTTTTTTCTAAAACCTGACAAAATTGGGCACCAGGCAACAAAATGATAACGGTACCATCCTCAAGTGTATTTCACAAGGAACGTATATAATTTGTTTTCCTAACCTAAGGTTTAAAGTTTAAATCTATTTGCTCCGTTCAGGCTTTAAAACCCAACGAATAAACTAAACTATTACTAGAGTCCACAAGAGGGACCCAAGTCTTGAGGACCCGGAAAAAGTTATACCTTACTTACAAAATATGAAAATATTTTTAAATTAATACAATAATATTTAAATCAGCTTGGTATGTTTTTGAAGTGAAACTTCTTTCGGCGCGGTAGGGCAAATTAGCCTGGATCAGACGAAAAGGGAAACGCTTCTTCTTCCCCGACTTCATCCGGCAGTTGACAGGAAAGAATAGGAGAATCGTTTTTACCCTCTCTCTCTCCCTAATCCTCCACCTCTCTCTCTCCCCCCTTCCCTCTCCGTCTAATGCGTCATACGCACTCAACAAGCATGCGCAGTGCGAACTATACGTTGCATTTTCTCTAGCCTTAGTAGCATGAGTTGGCTTGATTGTGACGAGAATTGAAATGGTCCCCCTACTCCGGCTCCCACCGAAAGTTGACTAGAAAGAAAGGGGTTGGGGGTCTACGCGCATGCGCCTCGTGTACTATGTTAATTCGTAGCACATTATATGAAGCCAGTGAAGTAGGCTCTTGCGTATTATACTGTAGGCCTACATTTAGCGATTTAGCTGAACAGGTTTTAATATTCATTAAATTTTTGTTGAATCATTAAAGCTAATGGACGAAATTAGCAGTTATATATTTGAATAGTTTATTGCTATCAATTCTTTTTGTTTACTTCGTTCTTCAAAAGAAACTACTTAGGCCTACAATAAAGAAACTCTATCTAACTAAGTCTATTCCGTTAGGGATTTTGACATGGTAAATGTACAGAGCCAATTCAAATATTTTAATTGAAGATATTAAAAGTGCATTTTGGAAAACAACACGAACGATCACACATTTAAGCATGGGCCTACTTAAACCAATGATTTTAATCCAACATATTGTCTGGGATATCCTGGTAAACACCAATACTCCAATGACTTAATTAGGCTGTTTGAAAAGTCTGGGAACAGCTTAATATCTCTAAATTTACGAGTCTTATGAGATAGAAATAAAAGCAGTTATTCACAACCATAAAAGAACCTCGTTTTGCCGAGTTAGAAATTTTTTCCGCCATCTTGGAATAAACTTATTTTTTTTAAATTGGAAGGTGGTCATGTGATACATCATTTCGATGTAGAATTTCAAGAGAAAACCAACGGTGAAATTTTCACATCCATTTCTTTAACCGATTAAAAATGGCGGCCAAAAACAACGGCATAATTCCGATTATGCCCCATTTTGCTGTACTATTTTTTTATTAAAATATTAATTATTCTTCTTTTTGGATTCAGAATTAAATAAGCTTTCAAACGATACGCTACACAACTGTATTTAATTCAACCAGTCGAAATCAATTTTGAAAAAATCAAAATGGCTGTTACTAATTTTTTTAAATACTCCCAAATATCGTTGTGTGGCATATCGTTTGAAAGCTTATTTAATTCTGAATCCAAAAAGAAGAATAATTAATTTGTTTTAATTAGTACAGTGGGTCAAAATAGGAAAACACGATTTCGTTGTTTTTGGCCGCCATTTTTAATCGGTTAAAGATATGGATGTGCAAATTTCACCGTTGGTTTTCTTTTGAAATTCTACATTGAAATGATGTATCACATGACCACTTTGCCATTTAAAAAAATGAAGTTCATTCCAAGATGGTGGATCCAAGATGGCGGACAAAAATTTCAAACTCGCCAAAAAGTGGTTCTTTTATGGTTGTGAGTAACTGCTTTTATTTCTATCTCATAAGACTCGTACATTTTGAGATATTAAGCGTTTCCAGACTTTTCAAACACCCTGTATAATCACATATATTATTTCTCAAGGCCATTTTTTTGTCGGTACGCCATAACTTCCTTAATACATCATCAAATTACATGAATGAGGCATCATTTTAAAGCTTTCCTTAACCGCTACACCGGAAAAATATATTAAATACAATTATACGAAAAAATACAAAAAAAATAAAAGGATCCGAAAGTAACAGTGATGTAAGATCAAGTATGTTGTAGGGATATTTTCCTAGCGTTGGCAACACTGATGATAACAATACCCAGCTGGAGAGCTGCCGTTACGCCACTACATTGCTATTTTTAATTAATTGTAAGCGTGGTTATAAACAGCATTGTGGATATACCAATTTGATGTTGTTTACCTTCCGCAAGTTGGTAAGTTGTTTAAAAATATATAATAACAATAACAAAATTATTTCTCTTTAACATGGATTTAAATAAATAAAACGCTGATAGTAAGTTAGAATTCGAATGCTTCCCACGAGTCAGCTAGTTAACATTAATAACAAAAGATAAACAAGTATATTATATTAAGACGCATTAATGAAGGGATATTCAACCAAAACTACTAAGCGAAGGGACAAAGTCGGACAGTCGATGAAAGATATGAGATAACAAACAAAGGATCTAACAATCACACTTGTGTCGTATTAAATTTCTCCAAACACTATAAGTGGCACTATTCGGTAAAAACACCACGCCGCTTACCAAAAATAAATTCAGCCAAATAAGCCGAGAGAAAATCGGTCCGAAGGAATTGAAGTCAAATCAGTCAATAAGAATAGAATACTCAAAGCACACGATAAACAATATGGGGGGAGAAATGAGGGACAGACACAGGAAAAGGTTCGGTCTTGATGTGTAAAACTCTGAACTTTAAACATCTAGGCATTTCCAGAACTCATTATCAAATTGGGCAACCCCGTCGAGAAGGGAAATCGTCAAGGGACCATTACAATTAACAAGATACAGTGAAGTGAAAGTGATAAATTACAAAAAGACAATCAGCGAAAGTGTTAAGTGGGTAAGTAGAATTAATTCTATTTATTGTAAGGCAGATCTCGAGGGTTACACATAAATAATCAAACGAAATCGTAAACCAAGGAAATTAGTTTATAATATTATACTGTGTGTAAAAAAAGTCCGTCCGTCCCCTTTAATTTATTTTTGGGTCGACTCCTAAATCTTAGAAAATTTTGTAAAAAATAAAATGTACGAAATCAATTTGGAAGCCATTTTTTAGGTCAAGCACTTTGAAATAAACATTTTTTGTCTCTTGAATTTTTTCGAAAAATTCTTCCTTTTCGATATATTAGCAACTTTATGTCGATTTATGTCAACACGTTTAGAGCCGCCATTTTGTTTTGGGTAGTCCGATTTTTATTTTATTTATGTCATTTTCCTAGTCTTAAATAGATAGACCTTTAAAACGAGGTATCACATGACCATACTTCCCATTTAAAAATTTTGAGTTGCCCCCGAAGTCCCCCATTCTTGGCGGACACTCAAAATTTCCGATAACGTCAAAAGATACTTTGGATTAAGTTAGTATCGTTCCCCAAAAGATATTTGTTTGTTTTAACAAGAAAAAAAAATAAAGGGGGCGGACTCTTTTTACACACAGTATAAGGCTTAATAGCTAAGTCAAATTATTGTGTCGGTACTGTTTTAATAAAATTAGCTGCCAGGAGGGTTTGCAAACACCACATGAGCAACTTGAATAAGTTACCGATCAAGCTCATAGAACTGTATAGTAATTAATATAAGAGCTTGAGTTTATTAAGGCTGTAGTAGCAAGGGGAGTTCCTTCAAAACCCCCCCCCCACCCCCCCCCCCCCCCCGAAATCCCAAAATGTAGTAGTAAAAATTAGTACTAGGTTTAAAAAGTGCAAGTTAAATTATAAAATAGACAAAACTTCAAAGGATCCCAACAACATATTTTACATCATTGTGCATTGCATGCATACTGATATTTAAATTTACTTGATTAAACTACAACGTACAATACACAAGGATGCAGTAGGTTACAGCCTTACTCTCTTGTGAGTTTGATCTGATCTATTAAGGCTCTTCTTTACCTTGAAGAAAACTCCCGAGTGTACAGTATGATTTCAATGCAAAAGGCCTGACTCAAGCCACAAAATCGTTGAAACATGCATTCGTAATACCGTGTTTCGGATTCTATTTATAAATTAATAATCTGGGAAACTACTTTAAGTTATAAAGAAGGCTTTATATTTTTTACGTGTTACCTTAAAATATGGAAATTATTGCTTAAAACTCCCAAAAAATGCGTTAAAAATAATCGTTTTTTACTCATTTAAACGGTTGATTAAAAGGAGTTGCCGACGATTTCTTTCAATTATGAGGTATAAGACAAAAGCACAAAGCCTTTAAGAACAATTTAAGATGTTTCACAACTTTTTTGGTTGAAAAACGGCGTCCGAAACACGGTAATACGAAGTGCATATTTTTGCTGTTTTACTCAAGGTATAGAAGACCCTTATATAAGAAAACTATGAAGGTTCAACAAAAATACTTTACTCTAACAAAACACGCAATGCATTGTGTATTGAATATTCTCCCAATACTGGGGTTGGCGTGTAATGCACTGTGCGTCGGCCGCTTATCATAGTGTTCAGTGTCAAGCTCACATGTCCGTCCTTAGCAGTGAACGTGTTAAAAGGGTTTTAATAATTCTAATTCCCGGTCCTGGCCTGACCACCCCCGAAAAGATTCCTGGCTAAGGTCTTGCTGTATTGGAAAGGTTAAACGATATATGAAAGTATTCAAATATAACTGGATCTTTGAGGAATACTTATCAAAGATTTTATTTAAGTCCTTATTTTAATCCTTTTGAACCAAACTGTTTTTGTAAAATAAATATGATTAATCAAAATATAATAGAAAGTATTTTCGTCTCGAATAGATGTTACATTTTGCGATAGTAATTAAGATATTTGTATTATGAATAAGTTATGTAAATTAAATGTTAATTAAAAGACGGTTAAATTAATTCCATCCAACTTATGAGATTGAATAACATGTATTTGTTTCAAGTAGATAATTAAAGTTGCTATGCATATTTAATTATTGAAACAGTTGATGAGATTTTCCACTATACAACTGTTTCAATTAAACTGAAAATCGTCTCTGCGCCTAATTCAACTTAGGTCACTTCTTTGGAGCCAATAACTAGTCGAGCTAACATTTAATCCAAGATCGGATCTATCCACGACAGATACAAAGATACAAACAAAGATAGATACTAGAATTGCTCATTTAAAGTAATAGGATATACAACCATTTACAATCAATATATTCGTTTATATAAATATAAGAAGAGATACCTTATTCGTTTAACTTCGGAAACATTCCTACATCTTCGTACAACATATAGGCCTAAAGACATTCCACTATACATTTCTTCACTATAATATTAATAACTTTTAAATGATTTGATCTATCAATATGAAATAAAAAGCAAATAAAAGATAATATTTTTCTCTTTCTTTAAATATATTATAACATATATAAATAAACATTTTTAACAAATAGGCCTACGGTTTTATAATCCTTATAATTGTACACATTTACCGAGTTGAAAATCCCCGTCCGCATAGTTAGGTAAGCATAGATAAACTCTGTTGTTTTTAAATATTTTTTTAAAAATTATGTATTCCTGATGTGTATCTAATTAATCTTCCTGTGATTTTTCATGGGGGCTTACTAGTCCTGAAATAATAAAATCGTCAAGAAAATTCAAAGAGAGCAAGAATCAACTGTTTCTAGAGTTTGGTAGTTGGCCATAGTGTACGAAATATTTAGTTGTCTTTTAAGTTACAGAATAATAAAAAACCCGTTATGTTTGTCATTGTTGTTTCTTGAAATTGTTTTGTTAAGTTAGCGGTTCTCGAGATGTTTTGCATTAAAAATTTTAAACGACCCTTAAAATAAATATTTTGCAAAATCTTTTCTTAGTGTACCTTCACATAGTGGTATGAAGGCACTCTGAACATTTTAATACTCTAGCTATCATAGGGGCCGCACACGATCAATATTATTGATTCAATAATATTGCCAAACCAGACGAAATGTGTAATTTTTTGATTCACCGTACACGGTCAATATTATTGTCAATATTCTTTCATCAATCTGGTAGGGTTTAATGCAAAAATGGACGCCAAGAAGAAAGCATGTGTCGCGATTATTTTGCATTTTATTTCGAAAAAAGGGAGAAACGTAAAAAATGGGTGAAAAAATGGCTGTTGAAACGTGAAAAGTACAGACACTTAAGGGTCTGCTCCAGTAAACGAAAAAGCAACCGGAAACGCAAGAGCTTCTCACTATATCCCTATCTTCGTTTATGCACTAGCGGTAGACAGCAGCGGCGAGCCGCCGCTGTCAACCGCTGACAATTTTGTCAAGTGGTTGACCGCGGCGGCTACCTTCTCGTTTTTTAAACGCTATGGTGGGGGAGCAATTGCTGCCAACTGTTCTACAGTCCTGTCTGTCTGAAAAAGTGTTATAACAAATGTAATCAAACACCGGGTAGGTTGGCAGCACAGACATGGCGGGAGCGGTGAGCCGCTGTGCATAAACGCTCCCATTTAAACCAATGCATTTTGAAACCGCAAAAAACAGCGGTTTGTAAGTGCACCGCTCTGTTTCTGTGAACCGCTGCGGCTCGCCGCTCCGCTTTTTGTTGCATAAACGTGCCCATTTAACTCAATGCACTTATAAAAGTAGCGCGGCGCACCGCTGCGGTCGACCGCTAGTGCATAAACAGGGCCTAAACAGTGCAATTTCTTGCAGCTGAACGCATTGACATTGCCTCATTTCAAACCATTTTATAAGTCTATCTTTTGTAATTGAGTGTTGAAAAGAAAACTGAATATTCTTTATAAAATTTCAGATCCGGCTTGCAAATTATTTTTCATTATTAATTTTTTATTGTGTTAGGAAAAAAATTCAAACTTTGTACTTACAAAATGTCAATTACATAACAAATCAAAAGCATTTTTTTTTTTTTAATGTAAAATGCAAAACGGATTCGTATTGTGAGTGTGCTTAAAATAAGAGCTTGCAAACAATTTTATGATAAAAAATAAACGAAATAAATGGTTTGAAATTTAACATTGCTCTTATGGGATAAAAGTCCAAGATGGCCGCCACTACAGCAGACCCTAAAGGTTATTACATGAAATGTCGCCGAGTGATTCCGCTGACTACCACAATTACTTGAGAATGAGTGAAGAAATTTTCAGATTGTTACTTTCAATGGTTGGACCTCATTTAATAACACAAAAAAACTAAAACGAGAGCATGTACAACAGTTGACGAAAGGCTTGTTTTGACAGGCGTTATCTCTAGCAACTGGAAGAAACTTTGAAGATCTAAAGTCTTCTGCTTAAATGTCACTAGTAAAGCTGTCTTGGAAACATTTGAGGTGCTAGTGACTGTTCTACAGAAGTATATACAGGTACGTTTTACATTGAAACAAGTAAGTCCTCGTGAAAAATCACAGGCAGATTAATTAGATACACGTCAGAAATACATCATTAAAAAAACTATTTAAAACCAACAGACTTTATCTAGGCCTACGTAACCATGCTGACGGGGATTTTTAACTCGGTAAATATGTACATATAACGGCTATAAAACAGCCTGTATGTTAAAATTTTGTATTTATATACATTACTACATATCTAAATAAATAAAGATACAAATATTATATTTTAATTGCTTTTTATTTCATAATGATAGATCAAATGATTTAAAAGTAATATTATAATGAACAAATTAATAATGGAATATGTATATATTATGTTATGTGAAGATGTACGAATGTTGCCGAAGTTAAACGAAGGAGTATCTCTTCTTTAAATTTGAATAAATGAATATACAGTAAAACCTCATTAATCCGGACTAATTGGGGCTCTAAGTCGTCCGGATAATTGAAATTCCGGAATAAATTAAATAACCTTAATATGAACAAAGGTGCATAATGAAACATCTTTTACAGAAAACGAACATGTGTTTTGAGTTTAGTTGTATGTACAGACAATACGTTAATTCATAAAACATGTAGTAAAATGGATTACACTGTGAATATGAAAGGAACATCCTGTGCTTAAGGCATTATACATACATGTTTATAAAACACAGGAAACAAGACTTACTTACAAGTGGACCTACTTAGAAGACTTACTTATTATTCCAAATTTAGCTTCATGTAATCTTTATAACATGCAGTCAAACTCACTGTCCGGATTAAGCGAAGTCCGTAATAATGGGGTCCGGATTAATGTGGTTTTACTGTATTAATAAAAAAGGTTGTATTTATATGCATTGTAACAGGACTGGCGGGAGCGCGGAACGGGAACCCCATTCCACTTTTTCACTGTACTGACAATAATATTGATGCAGACGCATGCAATTCAATATTATTGTCAATATCTCCGGCCACCTTTCGATATTGACGCCTGGATTTCAAGATTTCTAGATTTACTTCAATACCCTTCGTCAAACCATCAATACTGAGGAGGTAATCTCAATAGTATTGTGAATATTTCGAAATATTGTCAATAATATCGATCGTGTGCGGTCACTATTAGTGTTGGCTGGACGTTGGTTGCGTCTCAGTCAATCAGTGTCTTCTTTTATTTATATACATAAGTGGACGAGTGGAAGAGTGGACTAGATAGTTCTAATTACTTTTAAAAATACATTTAATCGATACTTTTCGTTCGATAACTTGCAATCTAATCAACTTCTACTGTTATTATCAGTTCACTGTGTAAATTGCACAGCATAACATTAACCCCTTTCCAACAATTTAAATATAGCTTCCAATTTACTAGCCTAATATAACATACAATGTCAATAGTTATTAACTGGGGCAATGTCCACTAACTCCATCTGTTGAAAATAATCACCAACTAATTTCAACAACCGTATTGGAAAACATCCGCATACTGTCGGGAGCACGGAATAAGGCAGGTGAGAATGTTTGCGCTGTTGCCATATATGGGACTGGCAAAGCGAGGAACGGTCGAGAATCGCTCGCTCTACAGCACGATCTGGCAACACTGAGCATCCAGTGTTGCCTAGTCCGAGCGCCACTGCCCACCCCGATTGTTAATAAAACTTGTAAATAAAACTGTTCTCGTTTTGAGTATAACGGTTAAGTGTTTGTAAAAATTTGTTAAATGAACAAAAGTTAAACAAATGATTAACCACATGAAATAATTCAATATTTTCAAACCGTTTATTAAAAAAAAATCTAATATTACTGTATTAGATTTATGTACCTATTCGATAGATTATTATTAGTAGTTAATTATTATTTGAAAATATACAATTATAATAAAATACTACGAGATGCTCTTCTTTTTCAGTTATTGTTAACTTTAAAATTGGATTTATACAAGTTTTACAAATAAACGAAAAGATTTACAAACGCAATAAAAAACAAATACTAAAATAAACTTGATTATGAAAACTAATGAATAAAACGTGATAAATTAAATAAGTAAATCCAGGACTCATAGACATCGAAAAAAAGCGAAACCCTGATTGTGTGAATTTAAGGTTTTCCCCAATTTTGCTTTATGAGT
The DNA here is from genome assembly GCA_018207615.1 of Philaenus spumarius. NCBI lineage: Eukaryota > Metazoa > Arthropoda > Insecta > Hemiptera > Aphrophoridae > Philaenus > Philaenus spumarius. The sequence goes on along the minus strand of JAGFPH010001601.1, from coordinate 10,838 downwards.
TGACAAAATTTCAAAATCAGCTCAATTTAGAAAATCGGTGCTTTTTGAACTCAAGGATTGATGCTCTACAACTTTTAGGATTGATAAAATTTTATGTTGGAAAGTTACAGCACATTGAAAATTGGTAAAACACAGTTTTTGGCAAACTTGGAAAAATTTGCTGTTTTTTGGACCTCCATAAAAATCAAACTACTGGACCAATTTTGAACTTTGTTTTTTTAATCAACGTGAAATTTTGTCCTCTTTAATTTACTACTGGACTATTTTTTACATAATATGCACCGTTGTTTAGTTATAAGCGAAAAACTGGAAAAAGTCCGAAAATTTCCAGGTTTTTTTCCCCTTAAAAGTTGTCCGCCCGTCCCTTTCGAGGTCGTAAGATTAGATTTGGCATACCCACACCATACCAAACTATCCTAGAAAAAAAATCTTTTGCCGCAATTAATGTAACCTGAAAACCCCCTATATACTGGGCTATGAATCCAGAATAAATAAACAGCTTGATCGGACCAACGGAGCGTTTGTGGCAGGATCTTTTAGTTTCGCCCGCAATTTTATTGTCTTTAATCTACCACTTTAAAAACCAAAACGGTGCTATGGAGACAAAAAAATGCTTAAGCAACAGTTTTAATACGTGTGATTTCCTACAACTTTCCCACTGACTAAACATCGCTACTTTAAACATTAAAAAATCCTCGCTTACTGAAAATTTTATGTCAGATGATTCCTGAACTAAAGTTTGCATTTTACTTTTTTAATGTGTACAATTACGTAAAAATATATTTCAGGTAGAAAATGAGATTGGTAGAATCCTACATCTTTCCTCTAAAAACTTGTTTTTTTAATTTTTTTATTAAAGATAACTTAACCCATAAAACCCAATGTAGAAATTCTAAATATATGTAAAAAGTCATTACTTATGAACACCTTTGAGGAATTACATATATATAATGCTTTTAAGTATGATAGGGATAATGTTCTGAATGACAAGCTCAAGTATTGTTCTAACGTATTGTTTAACACCATCGAACGTATCAATACACACAAATACGGCAAACCGATAAGTTTAAATACTTCTACAAGCGGTCAAACGGGGGTAGGTTGATAGGAAATTCCGTATTACAGTCAGCTGAGTCGCGTCCGTTGGCCAACGATGTACATATTATGTTTTTATCACGTGTTTATTTGTTTGAGTGTTTTGTGTTGTGTAGTGTTATGTTAAGTGTGACCATGACAATTTCTGTGTAATATGTGTTTTTACTTGACTTGATAATGGAGACATTCCGAAATCGATAGTCCCTTTACATAAGGACTGGATTTAGAACTGTAGACGGACATATAAGGTATGTAACCTATTTTTATTATTAACCCATAAGTCACCTACGGCTAAGGAGAGCAAAGCAGGTTACGCCTCGACAAAACTAGTTGGTCTTGTAAGAGACTACTTTTCTTAGCTTGCACGATCTGACAACAGCGCAAAAATTCTCACCCGCCTTATTTCGTGAACCCGACTCTAGTTAATAAACAGGTTTTGTTGTTAACGTAATTACTTGTTTAGCGTAAATTTGGGGGTTTCCGTCATATCTGTAACAAATTTTATTTTACTATGAAGAAAAAATCCTGAAATGTTTTGTTCTATAGTAAACTAAAGTCCCCCCCCTTGCTCGCTTCCCTCACCAACCCCACCGGCGACTCGCGGCAAAATGCAAACAAATGTAGGCTACTCTGATATTTTCACGGAAATTACGTTTGATTAGGACTGACTCAAAATTACTAACATAAGAAGGAAAAAAATATAATAGGTATGAAATGTCTTATTTTACAAACCTTTATACAAATTACTTATAAGCTAAAAAATAAAAGTAATGAAAAAGCACTTGAACGATTCGTTTTACGAGAAGCCCTAATATAAATTTTATATTGATCGTTCGGCATTTAGTCCACGAAAAGCTGTTTATTTCTTATGAGTCGAGGACATCAGCTGTTCCTTTTCGTTTCTATAACTACTAATTGAACGAAGAATTTAACGATGGTAAACAATCGATAAAACAACTGATACATTCGATTGTAAATAACCGATAAAACAGCTGTTACATTCGATTTTAGTTCACTGTTGCAATTTTTATTTTATTTGAGTTCGGAAAATGTCGGAAAATACAAGTGTAAGTTGTACTTCCAAAAGCGTAACAAATTAAAGAATACTTATCACCAACTAAATTACTTTCAAATAGAATATTGGGTTTCGCAAATGACAATTCAATGATTTAGTCTTGAAAAGCCTAAAATTATGTTAGAAGTAATTTTCATGTTTGTTATACTCTTAAAAAAGTTATTCAAATAGGTTTAATGTTTAATGATAAAGTTAGTTAATCCTGGATAACCTAGTTGTGTCGGGTTCTATTTTATGTTACTGTTGTTTGTGTAGTAAATTTAATTAATTTTAAAAAATAGTAAACAAAACAGTGATTATATATTTTACTAGCTGCCCGATCCGGCTTTGCACGGATAGACAAATCAAAGTTAAATGTATTTTAACAATAAATATATTACACTATCTATTTCTAATGGGGATTTTTAGTAACTTTGACCCCTCGAACCTTCCTAAAATTTCGAAATGTTTGAAAACCTTTAGCGAGCACCTAGAGGAAGCTACATCCTAAATTTCATTCCAATCCGTTCAGCAGTTTTAGAGGAATCGTGATTTAGTAACTTTGGCCCCAAACACCCCCCCCCCCCCCCCTTATATGTCGAATTTTTTTAAAACCTTTCTTAGCGAGCTCCTAGGGCCCTAGTGAAAGGTACATACCCAATTTCATTCAATCCGTTCGGTGGTTTTTGAGATTTCGTGATGAGTGAGTCAGTGAGTGGTATTTGGATTACATATATAGAGATAATGTGTTGCATTTTGTATAGTGTAATGATTTATTAAGCTTGCCGCATATTAATCTATCGATTGGGTTTGTTTGAATGCACAGCTGTTTTCCTGTGCGACCCTAGGGCGTTGTAACATTTTGCAGGCCTAGGGCAGCAATCGCAACTTTCGACCCGAATATTATGCTCGCAAAACAGCTGATTACAATGTAGTAGCCTATGGTGAAAAGCGGTTTTTCGATTCTCGTTCATTTTAAGGCCTCGGCTGTAAACTTGATCTCGTACTGAAAGCTTCATTTCTGGTCCTAGAGATGAAATATAAAATTTTCACGAAAATCCGCAATAAAAGGCAGATTTTAGATTTTTTCGCGAGGTTTACTGCTCACAGAACTAGTAATGAATTATCAAAGACAGTAAACAATACAACTACGTCATTTCTTTTTTCGTGCAATAAAAAATAAAAAAATCGATTAAAGCTGAACACACATCAAATAGACCTTTCAATCGATTTGTCTTTTACTTTACCGACTTATCTAAACACTCTCTCTCTCTTTCTATCTTTTGATAACCTATTATATACGCACTTATTAACTATACTATTATTAACTTTATTTTTATAGAAAGAATACAACACTAACCCCCTTTTCCAATACGTATTAACTTATTACAGCCAACACAATTCAAGTAATTTCAAACAACGAGTACAACTGTTTATAGTTGAAGCTTCTAACCCGTTCTACGCGGAAACAAGCACAAGACTGAGAACCGACATGCACAAATGAAACTGTGAAACCGTGAAGAAAACATTTCCACTAAGTACAGTAATCAGTGTACAATCAACAACATCTACCCGACTTTGAACTTTTCCACAGCCGGTTACTGTGTTTGTTGTGAAACGACGATAACTCTTTCCGTTGTACGGGTCTATGCGAACGTGTTGGTCACGTGACTCTCTGTAGTGGCGGGTTTTTTCCATTTTCCAACAGAAAATAAAATTTCCAGTGCAACTAACACAATGCCTCCTCGTGCTCGGAACTCGATGTGCTTTAGTGTATCCACAACGCATTTTCGCAGAAAACAGATAATGCTTTCCTACGGATTTTAATAATTCGACCACGCAGCTTGTACAAGTACATATTGGCTTTTCATACATTTTGGAATTTCAATCGCTGTTATTTCGTGATTAATAGGGTAAATTTTTTTCTTGAAAAATAATTAAAAATGCATTCAAAAGGTCTAAAAATAATAGCTCAAATAACTCCAGAGAAGCTCTCATGCGTCTACTGAAAGCCGAACTTTCTACATTTTAATTTTAATTTTTGACTACCTCGGTTAACCCGGAACTCGGTTAGTTAGGGCTCGGATAACCGCGGTTTTAATGAATTTCAATGTATACAATCCAATCCTATATATCCCGATACGGTTTTTGTGACACCCTGTACAGATTAAGTTACTTTTGAGTTCAGTAAGCATCAAGGATGTCTCGGTAAACTATCATAATACAGCAGAAGAGTAAATAGTTTATTTTGCACTGAAATGCAACTAACAAATTGTTGGTTCAGCGTTACATATCCTTTGAAATTGCAAGCAGTTATAATTTAGCTTTACAAACACGCATACGTAAAGTTAGATAGATCGTATAGCAAAATGAAAATAAATCAAAAAGGTTAAACTGCAAATATTATACTTTAAGAACTACATTTATAGAACTGAAAGTAAACAGCCAAAGGTGTGCTGGATATCCAACGTTTATGTTTTAAACATTTGGCTTGAGGGTTTGTGTGTTGGTTAAAGCAAACAAAGCACGAGAAACAAGAGAAATTCTCGTAAATGGATCTTTTGAAGAGTTTATAATGAGTTTAGAATGTTAATAGGAATTAATATTTACATATACGAGAGTTATTTCCCAGGGGATTGTTTACCCTGCGTTCAATAAGAGATGTGCAGACAAATTGCATGCTGGGTAACATTAGGGAATCCTTACATAATGCTGCAGTAGTGTTTCCAGTTGTGTTATTGGTATTGTATTTGCGCCATCATAACCTAAAAATACGATCACGTGATTATAGTGAATTCATTCTCACAGGTCACTAATTGATTAAAATCAAGTAGTTTCTTACCTTATTTTCGTCACGTGGCCTCTTTTTTGTATTTGTAACGCGTTTCGGAACTTTTATCCCATCTTCAGACACAATATATAAATTACTCAACCGAGGTCGTCAAACATTAAAATTAATTACACAAATCACACATTTCACATTTAAAGTAAAAACACAAGGTCAGATCTGAATCGCGTCCCTAACTGAAAGTTAAACCTGTCTTCGTATCAACTGAATATGGCAGCATCCTACCTACAATAGTCATCACTTCTACCTTCCATAAACCTTCGCTTACTTGAAACTATCATACAAATGTTTATTATGAATGGGGTTGAAAGGAAAATGGGAGCTAACAAAGACATTCATTCATACCTTCCTTTATCCATCACAACATTTCTCTTTTCTAACTTTCCTCCTTCTTAGTGTACCTTTTCCTTTGTATCATATTCCTACTTTTTTTAATTGCTTGTTTTCCTTATTTACCATTCTTTTTTAAACACTCTCTTTCATTTTCCTACCTTTCTTCTACATCTTTCTCTCCCGTTCCGCTTCCTCTTGATCATTATCTCCTTTTTCTCTCTATATATCTTTTCTTATCTAAAACTCTCCAAAGCCCCTCTTTTTCTTATCTTTTCTCTTCTTCTTGACCATCCTTCCTAATTTTGTATTAATCTCGCTTGATCAATATCTTTTCTTTTATATCCTTTTACCTTTCTATATATATGTATAGCACTCTTTATCGACCACTCCCTCTCTTTTCCCTAATTTCATCTATTTTTCTCTCCTTTCCTGTATTTATCAAATTCTCTTCACTAGCCTCTTTTTCTCTCTCTATTTTTATTTCCTTATTTACCATTCTTTTCTCACTCTCTCTTCATATTTCTCATATTTTGTATAACTAAGCATTTGTGTTTTTAACGTCAAAATTCAGCTTACTGTCAATTTAAATATAATTACCTGTTAGTTCTTATGTGTTTCTTTACTTTTAAATTTTTCAATTTAAATTTGATGAAAGTATTTATTTAATTTTTTGTTTATTACTATTTTTCTCGATAATGATGTATAATAGTGTTAGGTGGTAGAGAGGACTAGACACTAACCTTGCCCCACTAAATAAAAACAATTAAATTTAATTATTTTCGCACTTCTTTCTTTGCCAGTCTCCATTTCATTATGACTTTCTCTTTATTAATCGTTCGCACTCTTTTTTCTTTATTTCTCTCCTTTCTTCTCTCTCTTGATCAATGTATTTATTTAATGTATCTTTATTTATCTATCACATCCTTCCGTTTCACTAACTTTCCTCTAATTTCTACCCCTTATATTTCTTTATCAATCTCTTTTGTTCAATTTCTTCTCTCCATTTTTATTTCCTTATCTAACACCATGCATCAATCAGTATCTATTTTCCTCTCTTTCCTTCTCTCCCAACCAATTCTTTATCAGACTCTCTTGATCAATCTCTTTTTACCCCTCCATGTGTCTTTCCTTATATAGCAATCTTTATAAATTTTTTTCTCAATTTTTCCGAACTTTCCTCTCCCATTTTCTTTATCAAACTTGTCAAATTTTATTATCATCTGTATTTTTCTCTATTTGCTTGTTTACCACTCTCTATATCTCTCTCCCCTTTCTCATCAGTCCCTCTTGAATAACCTCTCTTTATCTACTAATCTTTATCAATCAACTACTCTCTTTTGCCCTGCCCTTCTTTCTCCCCCCCAATATCAGCCTGTCCTGATCAATATCTGCCTCTGCTTTTTATCCCTTCTTCCCCCCTTCTCGTTTTGTATTAAAATTCCTTTCCCAATAACCCCAACTAATTTTCCAATTATTTTCTCCGCCGTTGAATACAAAATCTACATTGTGAGCTGCTTTGGCGTTTATTAAACGCATTCCTTGTACTTCCATTCAGCGGGAAATAACGCTATTGATGACCGCTACAAAGCACTTGAAACCCTTTTTCAATATTGTGTGACATTGTTCTACTGATGTCGGTCGATCACAGAAAAAAACATGTTACGCGTTTAAAAGTTCTCTCGATTACAACACACTGATTGTTCTTTGTTTGATCATTCTCACATCACCCCCTTCCCTCTGCCCCCCCTCGTTCGTAACCTAGAAATAAAGCGACAGACCTTCAATAAATCTATATCTAAAGTACTTTTTAAATTTAGTATAACATGAGAGAACAAAAAAAAACTGTCTACCGGTTCAAGCGTTTTCAAAACCTCAATTGCTTTTTATCACTGATAATCCATAACTAATTGAATTAATCCTCTCAGTTTGAAGACGTAAGTTATAAATACTTTATCAACGTTTTCAGATTGTTGGCCTATATCCGTTTCGATATCACAAGAGAGTTTGGAGTATATTATGTATGTACTGCACGCTTTTAAACAAATGTCATACTAGAGAACATTTCTTTAAATGAAATCAAAACTGTACAGTTCACCCTTATCCTTTGTAAGCATGAGATTTTTAAAGGACATAAATGGTCGAGTTAGAGTATTCGGATTCCATTTAGTAATTTGTTTTAAAACTAATTACTGTTTCAAAAAAAATAGGATACTTTTGAAGTGTAAACTTCTAATATTTAAAGGCGCACGTCGTCTAAAAATTAAGGGGGATTTTTCCATCACGCTCTATTCCGTCACCATCTACTATAAATATAGTACACATGTGAATATAGCAGAGTATATAGTTTACTTGGTAATACCTCTGAAATGGACATTGTGCTTCCTCATTTTATAAATTGTGT
>JAGFPH010001600.1:249586-263188 GCA_018207615.1 Philaenus spumarius | reverse complement strand
ATTCATGCCGGCTGCGCTACTAGCCAACCTACAAAATGTATTCAATCGCAATAACTTCTCTTCGTATCGGTGCGGTGAGCAGTGTGTGAAACAGTAAGCGGTGATTGACAGACGCTGAAACTTGTGTTTTCAGTCCAGCACTGCCTCTGCATTTTTTGGAGGGTTTCAAACAGTAATTTTCATATTACAAGGTCGCACGTAAAACACATAATGTTTTCTTCATAATGGAAAATTATTTCCCTGATTACTCATTTATAAATAGAATCCGAAATACGGGATTACGAATGTACATTTCAACGATCTCGAGGCTGGCGATTCATGCCGGCTGCGCTACTAGCCAACCTACAAAATGTATTCAATCACAATTGCTTCTCTTTGTATCGGTGTTGTGCGCAATGTAGGGGAACGGTATGCGCGCTATTGACAGACGCTGAAACTTGTGTTTTCAGTCCAGCACTGCCCGTGCATTTTTCGGAGGGTTTTCAAACAGTAATTTTCATATTACAATTTCGCACGTAAAAATATAAAACTTTCTTAATAGTTTTAAGCTATTTATCTGACTATCCATTTATAAATAGAATGTGGAGAGATTATGAATGCGTGATTTAACTATCTCGCTGTGCCGCTACTAACCAAACTACCTTTAATGGTTATGCCTAGACCGGTGTAAAACGTTTTGAAAACACTGAAAAGAAATTATAACTTATTCTTATGTAGGCCCTATATTATGTAATTTTCTATTGTGTTAAATTATAGGGTCGATTCAATTATAGCGTAGTTAGCTTAGAGTATAGCGAGCTATGAGGGCGGCAAACGATGCGCGCAACGGTATCACCTACTTACATTCGATAAGTGAAGCGATACCGAATAAATAATATCGAACAGAACAAATATAAAGCAAAATCAATGCAGCTACTGTTGGAAGATATATATCGCAATAAAGCTGGATTTATTCTTCCAGACAACATCCTGCGGGACGTCCTTTGTTATTTATTGTACGTCACTGTTTATTCAATACATATTATGTACTCTGCTGTGTGGGCGAGGTGACGCGAGAAGTTTATTGTATTAAAGCTAGTTGTCTGGATTTAAAATTAATTTTAATTTAAACAGATAATTAAAAAAAATTAATTTTGTGCTTAAGACCACACGGAAGAAGTGTACACTTTTTAATTAACACAACTTACGAATTGAGGAAGCACAATGTCCATTTTAGAGGTATTACTAATTAAACTATACATTGTATTAACATCTAACAGATTAAACCTATGACGTAGGACAATCTGTTACACTTATATACCCAATCAAATATACTAAACCAGCAATACGTTCGTGGGATCAGTTATAGTTTGGTTACTGTAGCCCGCGCATCACTGAGGATGGCGACATTGTCGTTGAAACGCGTTTGAGGTTAGTAAACGTATTTATTGTGAGATTTAGTGTCCAGGTTTTATGTTATCTAATACGTTCGTGGCCTAACCGGCTAAGGCGCTAGTATATGGTGATGGGCTGGTTCGAATCGGCAAGATCTAAACTTTTTTCAATCAGATGGAATAGACCCTTTCACTTTAATAGCGTTTTATATTAGGAGCGTTTCACATTGGGAGCGTTTCACAAAATGCATGGTGAAACACGTGACGGTAAAATCCGATTCAGTCCCAGCAACAAGAAAACTATACTCTGCTATACAAAAATGTATACACATTTTTTGGGCGTGGAGCGGCAATGCAAGTTTACACTTCAAAAACTGTATTTTACTGTTACCATGATTGTATGGTTCAAACGTAACGACAACTACAAAGTTTCTATACTCTTTACGTGATGATGCGCACCTGCCGCTGTTACACGCGCATTTTTAACGAAGTGACTACTCGCTTGGCTCTAACTTTAGTGAGAGGGTTAAAAACATATAACATACATTATAATCGAGTCTATATAAACATATTTTATTTGATGGTACTAAATGCATTTAATTCTACACTATATGATAACTAATTTCAGTAAACCTCAATCTAAATCTTTTACTTTACTCTACGGGCAAAACTGAGTACAAATTTCTTCTCCCCAAATAATAATTCTTTTTCAAAAACACAACTCTCCCAATGTATAAATCCAAATAACCCAAAATTTAAATAAAATAATTTTCTCTTTCACTTTCACACACTGTGCCCTCGCCTCTATGTTGTCCGGCTGATTCCGGTCGGTGCAGTCTGCTTCCTCCTCTCTATGTCCACCTAGGCTAGCAACCATCACGTAAAGAGTCTCTCCTTGACGCCCACGACGGCGTTTACCCCGAAGACCCCTGTCTGCCCAGACTCCTCGTCTCGCCCAAAAGCCTTTCCCCAAAAGTCCTCCTTTCTAACGCTTTCTCCCTATTTCAAAACTCTTCCCCCCCGCTCAGTTTCCCCCGTCTAATCTTACAACTCTGTCATTTACATTGTTGGTTGATTACATGCAACTCTACTTGCGGTCGTTGAACTAACGAACTCGTCCGAGCGACTTACAAAGTGTGTACCGAATTTTGACAAATCTGATGTTAATACTGCCGTTAGAGTACGATCACGCACACTTACTGTATATGCAAGGTGTCCCATAAGCAAATAGCCAAACTTCAGCAAATGTTTATAATATGGGTAAAAATAAAGAGAAATCAAGAATACCATTTTCCCAAAAACACTTCGTTTTCCAGATTTCCGCCATTTTGTTTCTTTTGCAAAATAATTCATATCTAGAGTACGGTTTAACCGATTGAGTTCAAACTTGACATGAAGTTTAACCTAACAACGATCTATCCGAAGAAAAATGAGCAATTATATGCAATCATGCGTTTAAAAATAGTGGCTGTTTTAAAATTTCAAACCTAAATTACTCAAAAACCGTACATTTTAACAAAACATTTCTATACACCGTCTTTGAAGTTAAGTTATATGTAATAATTGGTTCATTCAACCCCGGCATCCTATACCAACACAGTAAACGCAACAATATTGTAGGTACGTATGCTCTTATTATCTTTAAGTTAACTATTATCCTTCATCCGATAGATTCGACAGTTACACCATCTGATAAAGAATTAAAAGGGCTATAAAAAAGGTGTCTTGAGATTTTTTGTTAAAATGTACGGTTTTTGAGTAATTTAGATTTGAAATTTTCAAACAGCCGCCATTTTGAAACGCATGATTGGATACAACCGCTTATTTTTCTAAAGATAGATCATTGTTAGGTTAAACTACGTGCCAAGTTTGAACTCAATCGGTTAAACCGTTCTCTAGATATACATTATTTTCTAAAAGGCACAAAATGGCGGATATCTGGAAAACGAAGCGTTTTTGGAAAAAAATGTGTTCTTGACTTTATTTTATTATTTTTTTTATTATTTTGACCCATAGAACCATTTCATGAAGTCTGGCCGTTTACTTATGGGGCGCCTGTATATAAAGCTTTTAATGACACCCGGAAACGTTCTGGGGACCATGATCTGTGGTCATTAACCTACTCCCGATCTTAAGTCTCACCATGAGAGTCATGGCTCTTTCCTATGGAAATTTGTGAATCACAAATATTATTTCTCAAGGCCATTTTTTTGTCGGTACGCCATAACTTCCTTAATACATCATCAAATTACATGAATGAGGCATCATTTTAAACAGAACAGAACAGAACAGAACATTTATTGGTCCTTCAGCACATGTACAACATTGCAATAGACTTCGTCAACCACAGTTTAGTCATTAAAACTAACATTTATAATATTATACACAGGTTTACTAAATATTTACATCACATTCCAAATAATCCGCCAAGTTATAAAATGGGTGCTTTTTCAGCCAACCATAAAAAGTATGATATAAATCATCATTTGTCAAGTTTTGAAAAGTGGCAGGCAGTTTATTGAATAGTTTAATTCCTAAAACTAAATGATAATTTTTGGATTTATTTAATCTATGTCTTGGTTGTTCAAGAATATGACCAAATCTTGTATTATGATTATGAATGAAACCTCTAACTTGATACATATGTAAATTATTCTTTACGTGCATTACTACATCAAAAATATACAAGTTGATAACCGTTAAAATACCAGTTTTAATAAACAATGGCTTGCAGTGTTCCAATTTATCAGAGTTTGTTAATATTCTCAAAGCTTTTTTTTGAAGAATTAAAATTGTGTGAATTCCTATTCCATTTCCCCAAATAAGAAGGCCATATCTCAAAATACTTTCAAAGAAAGCAAAGTACGCTATTTTTAAATATTCAAACGTTACTTGACTCTTAAGATTTACTAGTAAATAAATTACCCTTGATAATTTTGTCTTTACATAATCTATGTGCACAGACCAGGAGAGCATACTATCAATTTTTATACCAAGCAACGTTACAACTTTTTCATACGCAGGCTTATAACTATGTTTATATTTGATTTGTAGAGTGACTAAAAGTTTTTGAGTTTTTTCTTCCTTTAAAAACAGTCCATTTACCTCAAACCAGTCGTTTGCTTCTTTTAATACACTAGCTGCTACATTATCTAATTGAAAAATGTCTTTGTGACTAACAAGTAAAGACGTGTCGTCCGCATAAATTGTTGAGGAACATGAAACATTTAAACTTAAATCATTAATTAAAATCAAAAACAATATTGGTCCCAACACCGAACCCTGTGGAACACCAAGAGTAGTATTGATTGTTTTTGATTTTGTTTTTGATTGTAAAGCTTTCCTTAACCACTACACCGGAAAAATATACAGAATACAATTACTGTATACGAAAAAAGAAAAAAAAAAGAAATAAAGAATCCGAAAGTAGATTTGTGATGTAAGATCAAGTAAGTTGTAGGGATATTTTCCTGGCGTTGGCAACACTGATGATAACAATACCCAGCTGGAGAGCTGCCGTTACGCCACTACATTGCTATTTACATTGACGCACTAAATACGCACTATATGATACTAAATATACGGTGTGTACTTTAATTAAGTGGGATTTAAGTAAGTTGGAATGCGAATGCTTCACACGGGTCAGCTAGTACATACAAATAGGCTAACAACAGAACAAATATCAAACGATAACGAACTAATTTGTTTACCTTAAAAATAAAATAGATGCATTGCCTCAAAGCAGAGTGCTATTCACGCCAAAACAGAACAAGATATTCTTTGCAACCGTACAGATTACCTATATATATTGGCCATAACTCGTAGTGTGCACCCATCCAAGCCAACCCTTATAAATAATTTATTTAAACCAATCCCAGACAATCGGCCGAACTGTATCTTGAGGGAACTCTTGGATTGATGGCGACAGTAGGTCTATTTTTTTCAAGATCCCACCCGAAGTGGGGAGCACCGGCTTACAAAAAACACACCCTTTCTACCCCCACCCCCTCGAGAGATAAAGACGTGCATTCATCGAAGGCACAAGAAACAGGGAACGTTCTATTTAGTTTACTAAAACCTTTTTTTTTATTTACTTGAATTAATAATTATTACAATCAAACACGTTTAAGGCTTACCTTCACTCTGGAGAAAATCCGTGCACAGTACGATTTTAATAAAATTGGCCTGCGTAAATTGGGTGACCTTTAGGCAGCGGGAAGAAGAAGACTGAAAACACAAGTCTCAGCGTCTGTTAATCACCCATTTATCATTCTCCTACCCTGAGCACCGTCCAATACAAAACTAAGGAGTTATGAGTCACTAAAGCTTTCCTAGGTTGGCTAGTAGTGCCATAGCCGAGATAGTTGAAACATGCATTCGTATTTTCGTGTTTATTTATTTACTAGCTGACCCGTACGGCGTTGCCCGTGGTGGTGGTAACTTTGATCCCCCCAAACCCTTCCTAAAATTTCGAAATTATGTATACCCTTTCTTAGTGAGCACCTGTCTATGGCCCTAGAGGAAGCTACATACCAAATTTCATTCCAATCTGTTCGGTTATTTTAAAGAAATCGTGATTTAGTAATTTTGACCACCCAAACCCCCCTAAAATTTCCAATTTTTTAAAACCCCTTTTTAGTGAACACTTATGGCCCTAGAGGAAGCCTACATACCAAATTTCATTCCAATCCGTTCGGTAGTTTTGAAGAAATCGCTTTTTAATAACTTTGATCCCCCTAAACCCCCCCCCTAAAATTTCGAATTTTTTCAAACCCTTTCTTAGTAAGCACCTATGGCCCTAGAGGAAGCTACATACCAAATTTCATTTCAATCCGTTCGTTAGTTTTTGAGGAATCGTGGTGAGTGAGTGAGTGGTATTTCGCTTTTATATATATAGATAAATGAATAATCAGGGAAATGTCTTTCAATTATTAAGAAGGTTTTGTATTTTGTGATTGTGACTTTACAATTTATTGAAATTATTGTTTGAAACCTCTCAGAAAATGCGTTAAAAATAATCCATTTTCACTTAATTTAACCTTTTATTAAAATTAAAGTTGCAATCGATTTCTTTCCATTAAGGTATAAGGCGAAGCACATAACATTTAAGAATAAAATATATTCACTACTCTTAAAGTTACTACGCGAGACGATTTTTGTACTTTGGCTAGTAGCGCCGTAGTGAGATCTCAAAGCGTGCATTTGTAATCTCGTGTTTCAGATTGTATTTATAAATGAACTAGGGAAAACCCATGCGTGCTCAAAACTAAGGGTTTTAGAAAAATACTAAACAATTTTTTAGTTATAAATAAAAATATACAAAATTAGGGGAAATCCCTGAGTGCTCCGCACGCCAACCCCGTTGGAACCTTCTGTACACATAATCATTATATGTTTTCTTTATAATAATTGTTTAGGATTCATAATAACCCCAAAGCTAGGTAAATAATGTTAAATGTTCAAATCAAATCGCTTCGTATATTTTATAACAGCAGCTACAATAAAGGTTAAAAGAACCAGCAAGGCTCAGGTCTAGATTTTAATAAAAACTTAACCTAAAAGTTAGAAATACAAATAATTGTTTCAAAGTATGAAATCAGCTGTTAGTGGAAATATTGGAGCAAACAGTCGTTTTATCTGTTATTTTATTCAATTGGTTGCTATGGTGATAAATAGATACATGTGTTGGTTGTACAAATATTGAAATAAAAAATGTTTTTATCAAATTGAATTATAGCTTATGTTACTCAGGGATAGTGTAGGTTTTTATGAGTAAAACTATTTTCCAATCGGTTCAGTAGTTCTAGAGATTACCTCGTACATACAAACAAACAAATTTTACCTCTTTATAATATTAGTACAGATAATCAGGGAAACAACTTTAAACTATCTAGAAATTATCAGACAAATCACGTAACTTTTAAGAACAATTTAAAAGGATTCATATCTTTTTAAGACCGTAAACCATAAATCCGGTGATGTAACTTTGATTCGTGGCAACACTTTACGGTGGCGGTTCTGTTAATGAGAAGTATTAACGTTTATCTAACCGTAATTAACAGCGACAGAAATAACAGTTACTTTTATCCCTCGATAAAAACTGTCTTCGAACTTTGTACATATATCAAGTTAGAATTAAACACGAAGGAAAAAGCGATGCGGCAGATGATCGCGTATTTATCTCGGCACCGATGAGTGTTTATGGTAGCCCTCCATCCAGGAAGAAGGTTTCAATTTGGAACTGAAGGGAGTGGTAGCGGAAACCACGCTTACTTATCAAATTGGTTGCAGTAAAAACTTCTTTAGGGGCACCGAGCACTTTTTGGATAAGGTAAAATACGGTAACTAGAACAAGACGGTATGTGTCACGCGCAGGTCGTTGGTGGCTATGACGTCACTGCCACCGAAGCGCCCGGCATCTCTACAGCGATTCGATTTCGCCAGTGACAAGCTTCTTAAAAACATCACCCTACACGACTATTGGGTGAACGGAAAATATACAATCTTTCATGGGATTACATATACACTCTAGGGAATCTAGAGGTGCAATTTTTTTTTAGTAAAACCTTTTTTATCGACAGTAAATTCATAGTTATCTATATATATATAAAAATGAATTGCTGTTCGTTAGTCTCGCTAAAACTCGAGAACGGCTGGACCGATTTGGCTAATTTTGGTCTTAAAATGTTTGCAGTAGTTCATAGAAATTTCTTCAAATTTGGAAGAAACTCAACCGCCTTTACTGTACGAACTCAAAACCATAGCTTAAAAAAACAGCTGATCAAAAAAAGCTTAGCAACACGTTATGTTTGTTTACAATCATTACCATTGCAACATTACTTAGCAAATTTATAATCACTTTAATACTCTTCAAAACTAACAGCTTTTTAAGGTTAGATTGAAAAACTATAAACAAACACAAGGAAAAATCAACGAAAAAAGGCTTACAGAATTATAATTATAATCAACGCAAACATTGGTTATTAAATACCTATCTATATA
This sequence comes from Philaenus spumarius, assembly GCA_018207615.1. NCBI lineage: Eukaryota > Metazoa > Arthropoda > Insecta > Hemiptera > Aphrophoridae > Philaenus > Philaenus spumarius. The sequence continues at coordinate 254,813 of JAGFPH010001600.1, read as the reverse complement.
GGCCTACTTAGAGATATGCTGTTTAAAATATTGTTTATATAAAATATATCATAACTATGAATATTTTAATACTTTTCAAAATATATTTTCGCTATCAATAATAATAATAACAAACAAATTATTTGACACCATGCATAACCATAAACATACACGAGTTTAAACATATTATATTGAAAACTAAACAAACAATCTGAATTAAACTAAATGCCATTAAAATATCACATTCGTAGCTTTATTTTGGTATATAATTGCATAATTATTTAAATATTAAACAATATCTTATACTAATTAGGCCTATACATTTAAAATTACAAACTCTATTTGAACCAGTTTGTTACATCCTAAATTAACGCGGATGTTACAAAGTGATTCAAATATTTTTTCTACGACCCCCAGCTAATTTAAACCCTCGCTAAGAAAGGGTTAAAAGAAATTCGAAATTTTAGGGTGGTTTGGGGGGGGGGGTCAAAGTTACTAAAAATCCCTATAAGAACGAATTGGAATGAAATTTGGTACGTAGCTTCCTTTTAGTCTCGCAATGTAGGTGCTCGCAACATTGTCAATGAAATTAAGTGAAAGTCAAAATAAGTAAAAACTATAAATTAAAACGACACATTTGTGTAAAAATTACACATAACTAACCCAGCAAATCGTTGTTTGCGTATATAGTTCGTGTAAGTCAATCTGCTTCTGCCATCGATGTATAAAATACATCGATGGCTTCTGCTAGGCGGGAAGCATGAGACGGTGGCAGTGACGTCATCTAAGCTCAGAGTTACTGCGCAGCTGTCTCGTGACACATACCGTGTAGTTCTAGTTACCGTGAGGTAAAATATATAGAAGTAGATATCGACGAAATAAAACAAGCAGTTGTAAATTCGAAGGCTTCAACTCAATAGCTGTACGGGTTAGTCAGGTCACGCTATGGATGAAATGGACATTGTATTTTCCCATTTCGTAAGTTGTGTTAAAATAGTTTACTTGCTTAATACCTCTAAAATGGACATAGTGCTTTCCTATGTTTATAAAATGTCTAAGTTTGCTAACTTGGTTTTTGCAGTAATAAACGTAAATGCCTTAGAGAAACGTGTGTTGGTTCAGTATAGGTCCAACCTAATATTATATTTTTTTATTATTATTTCACTATAGACAATCTTGTTTATGTTAGTTTTTTTAGATTTCAGTTTCAAATAAGGCAAGATAAATAAACGGTACCAGGAACTGGCACATACTTTCTCACACACATATTTAAATTATTAAACAGATTCACTGTGACTTGTAGGGTGGGGTATGAGAGGTGATTTTTTATTACAGTTGGAGATTAACTAATAAATATTATTATTATTATCTAGAGAGAAAACTATTAGATCGATTTGGAACAAATTTACACGAAACACGTCAATTAGACCTTTATAGTTGCACGAAAAAAGGTTTTGAACATTTTTGAAAAACAACCCCCTTTATGGCCAAAAAACCCCCAAAATCAGTTATTATTATTAGCTAAACGAGAGTTTTTAGAAATATGCGGTGTTTTGCATATGGTAGGGCACATTAAAGGCTACAAATAAGCCAAATTTTATCAAAATCGTTATAGGCGGTTTTTTATAAAAAAAATAATAACTGTTTTTTTTGGGGGTTTTTTCCAAAAAGGGGGCTGTTTTTCAAAAATTTCCAAAACCGTTTTTCGTGCATATATATAGGCCTGCTTGACATGTCTGGTGCAAATTTGTTTGAAATCGATCGAATAGTTTTCGCTCTAGCTTTGTATACATACAGACATATAGACAGACATTTTGTACAAACCACTTTTTTCGACTCAGGAGGTCCCAAAACGGATATTTCCATAAAAATCTCAACATCGATTTTTTTTGCGATCACTATACTTTCTCTATACTATATAGTATAGTGAGAAAGTAAAAATATTGATCAAATTACTGATTAAACCAGTATAACCAACGATGTATATGCATGACAGTTTTCACTTCTGTCGTCAGTTATAGTATTGCTTTCTTTCTTTTTTTTTTTAAATATATTTATTGATTTTTCTTTATCTTGACCCCTTTATCCAAAGTTAGGACATTCTGTATATCTTGCTTTTACCAATTAGCAATAGTTAAATCATCCGCAAAATCTTTTTAATATTAATAATAAAGGATTAACCGCTTCAACAAACAACCGCAAGGATGCCCGCAGGACGTCACTGATCCTTAGACTATAAATCCTTGATTACTGCTAAATATATCATCCTGGGGAGCGTTTATACATACTTTTCCTGTAACTCCAGTGACGGAGATCCCATTATCGACTTTTGACATCGTTCAATTAAGAGGCAGATTGAGTCTGTAATGAAATACTGTGTTGATTTCAAAACGAAAATGGAAAAACGTTTTTCTCCGAAACGTGCGCCATCAAATGTTATCTAATTACTACAAATTGCTATCAGCACTTCACTGACAACAGTAGATATGCCGCGCGCCGGGAGGATAGCCGTAACATAACCTTTTATGAGACTACGTCCGAGATGAATTGCTGACTTGAGCGGTCCCCACCATCATGCAAGTCGCGACACTAACCTAACATTAAAATAGAGTTAAAATTGGATTTTAATTTTGGCAGTTATTCTAAAATGGATTATTTTTTTAGAGTTAACCTAAAAATTAAATAACATTTTTTGGCACGTAACTCTAACCTTACGTTTAGAATTTTGGCGCTTTAAATGTTCCAGAACTTACCCGATATCACCTGTATATAGGCACTCCTTTCCCCCAAATGGCCTTCAAATGACCGTGGGTGTTTAAATTAAGAGAACTTATTGAATATGTAATGAAATGGTGTGTTGATTTCAAAACGGAAAAACGTTTTTCCTTCGAAACTTGCGTTATTAAAAGTTATTTAGTTACTACTAATTGCCAGCATGGCATCACTAACAACCTAAGTAGTTTTTACTGTTTTGTTCGATAAGTTATAAAAATAAACCCTATAGTGAGGCATTCAGTCTTACTTGTGTAGCCCTGACTGTAAACGTACTGAAATTGCGCATGCGTGACAATGTATGTGAGAAGGCCTATGTGTGATTAAACACAGCTTTCTCTCACATACTCAAAATTAACGGCTGTATTATTTCTCTAGTATTCCTCCGCGAGCAACAAGTTGCCGTAGTAACCACCAGAGTGCAGGCTAAACACTCCAGGAGGAACACACATTCGGCGCTACAAGCTTCCGCAATAAATCAGATTTTTCCGACACAAATTATCCAAATTTATTGAAATTGCTTTTATTTGAAACTTTACAGTATTGGTGTTCATATAATGATATGTTCGTTAATGTGGAAAAAACAAAATTCGTAGTTTTTGATTTGAGGGGGTTTCAATTTGGGGATACTTTGATTTATCACAATAATATGTGTCTTGGTCCTGATTTTTGTGTGTGTCCGTCCGTCCAGCAAACAGAGGATATAAAGTTTTTAGGCATTTTTCTTGATAGCAAGATTACATGGAAGAAACACATTCGACAGTTAAACTCAAAATTACGTTCATACGTAAGGAAATTCTATTACCTGAGAAACATCTGTAACTTAAAAGTTCTGAGAATGTTATATCATGCTTTCATAAATTCCAGACTTCAATAAGGAATAGAGTGTTGGGGAGGGGCCTGTATGGCCGCGGCTACGCCTCTAATTGTTACTCAAAAACATTTTATCAGAATTCTTCTTTTCAAGAGTAAATTCCATCATGCCTTTCCTCTATTTAAACAACTAAATATATTGCCTCTGAAACATTTATTTATATATAAGGTCCTAAAGATTTTTTATAGCAGGAGTGGAAATACTTCCAATGTTCAAATTTATTATAAAACAAAAAGTACTGCCCAGATGCACATGAAAAGACCAAAAGTGAACCGAACTTGCTTTAAGAGGTCTTTTTTATATATTGGTCCCAAAATATTTAATGAATTGCCTATACAAGTAAAAAAAGAACCAAGGGTGGTTAAGACATGTCGCGAGAGTGAGAGGTTGGCTTTGGGGTTTTGAGTCCGGCGATGAACTGTTTAAGAGTGTAGTTTAATAATTAATGTTTAATTTTTATTTGTAAGTGTTTAATGTATTGGTTAACATTGGGATACATGTGTTTCTGTCGATTTATGTGTATGGTAGTTATGGAATTATATGTATGTGAGTAAGTGTGCAAGCAGTTGTGCGAGTTTGGATATAGATTTTTGATTTAATTTTGTGAAGGGAGGCCTGTTAGATTCACCACCGCAGGAGTAGCCGCATTATGTTAAGGGTTAAGTATAAAGGTAGACTAGTTATTTTGTATTCATTTCAGTATTTTATTATTTTTATTTTGTTTATAGTTTAGTTATTTTTTTCACACTAACCATCTAATACTGGAAATGATGGTTAGTTATTTCCCAACCACTGTATTGTACATATAAATGTAAATAATTGGAGGAAAATAAAATATTATTATTATTAGGTAATTAAACTTCGAATGTGGTGAGCTTTTTATATTTTTGTTATTTGCATTGTTGAATAAGAAAAGAATTCCAAAACTTTGATTTTGAGTCAAGTCAAAGAACAAATTTAGTTAAAAACAAATTTAAATGATATCCACATTCGGACTGTCCTAACCTTTAAAATGACAAATTCAGAAAAAAATGTCTGATCATTACTACTCCAGTAATCTTGTTACGCGTTTAACATTGCTCATAAGGGATTTGAAATTCAAGATGGCGGCTGAGTCTGCCGATCCTTAACCGCTGTTTTTGACTCCTCGACGAGAAACTTTAGAATAAAGAATACAATTTAGCGCATAAATAATAAGTTTTGAATATGACAAATAATTACATTTTTTTAACTATCAAAATTTTAATAGTGTAACTAATATAGGCCTAATACTATTCAGGTTTTTGAATTGTAAAATTCTATATGCGCACCGCATCTTAAAATTGCGGGCGGCGAATCGGATTTTACCGTCACGCTTTTTCCGTTACTGTATTCCGTCACGCTCTACTACATATAGTACACATGTGTATATACTAGAGTAGGCCTATATAGTTTACGTGGTAACACCTCTGAAATGGGCATTGTGCTTCCTCATTTCGTAACTTGTGTTGAAATATTGTACTCGGTAATACCTCTGAAATGTACATTGTGCTTCCTCATTTCGTAACTAGTATTGAATAGTTTACTTGGTAATATCTCTGAAATGGACATTGTGCTTCCTCA
>JAGFPH010001600.1:181944-201092 GCA_018207615.1 Philaenus spumarius | reverse complement strand
GGCAATGCATGTAAACAAATATTGTTGCTAAGCTTGTGATCCGAACAGCTGTTTTATCTGTTATATGGCTGGGATTGCAAAATTCTTTCTTAGTGTGCCCCATAAGAATATATCTTTAATTTTTTTTATTTGTATCTTAAGTAGATTCTATGCCAGCCAGTGATTCAGTCAGAACAAAGCCGTTTACATTACAGACTAGTTAGTTTTGCTATTTCAAACGCGCAAACACATTATATCCTTCCAAAATTGTACCCGTATTTATTGAAGGGTGTGTTTCAAAATTGAGTTGCAGGCGATCATCGTGAGTACACAATTCAATGTCGCGTCTATTGAACTCCTGATCAACTGAGACCACTACAACTTCCTTATCGAAATCGGTTCAGCCGTTGTGGAGATTATCTTGCACAAACAGACAAAAAGTTTGTTTACGATTTTTTATTATATGTATATGGTGTTTCAGGAATACTATTTCAGTAGTGTTAAAGGTACTTATACGTTCCAGGAAACTATGGCGGATCCGAAATATTATTAAAAATCGATGAAAAACATTTCCTTCACCCCCCCCCCCCCTCTATTTACGACACTGCAGATATCATCTATTTATACAGCTGCTGAATTATCTAGAGGGGTTTAATGTCCTTTGTGGTTCTCAGTTTGGATTTCGAAGAGGTAAATTAACAATAGACGCTACAGTTGATCTTTTAGACTTTGTATTGGAAAGTTTAGAAAAGAAATGTCATGAGTATTTTTCTGGACCTCTCCAAAGCCTTTGATTGTGTGGATCATGAATTATTATTGGACAAGTGTGAAGCAATTGGTATTAGAGGAGTACCGATTATGTGGCTAAAATCATTTCTTTATAATAGAACACAACGAGTAAATGTTGCAGGGAGGCTGTCAAAACTAACCCAGCTGAGATATGGGGTCCCCCAAGGATCAGTTCTCGGACCGGTGCTCTTTTTAATCTATATCAATGACTTATCATCAGCAGTGCATGCAGACAGCATAGTTCAATTTGCTGATGATACAACTTTGAGTTTCCAAGCAGAGTCAATTCAAAATTTAGAGCATAAGGCTATTCTGCAAGTCAATTCGGCCAGTCAATACTTTGCCAAAAATAATTTGACAATAAATTCTAATAAGACAAAGTACATGTTTTTTAACTTGAAACATAGTCCAAATCAGACACCAAGTGTTATGTTGGATGATAGTGTGCTTGAAGAGGTTAATGGTGCAAAGTTTTTGGGCTTTTGTATTGATAAGTTGACTTGGGTTGATCACATTGCACATATTTGCGCAAAAATTAGTAAAAGAATATTTATACTTAGAAATTTGAAATTATACTGCAATCCTACTATTTTATTAACAGCTTACTATGGTCTTGTATATCCATATCTGAACTGTGGAATTCTTCTCTGGGGAGATTCGTCAGTTCGGAATATGCAAAGAGTTTTTGTCTTGCAGAAAAAAGCTATACGGCTTATGGCAGGTCTTAAAAAAGCTGAGTCATGTAGGGTTGCTTTTAAAGATCTTGGAGTTCTTACACTTCCGAGTATATATATATTTGAGGTGATACTCTACTTTAAATTTAAATGTGATCATATCCAAAATAAAGATATACACAGTTATAGTACCAGGCAAGCTAATAATTAATTATCGCACAGACTAAATCTATACAGCAAACTTCCTGCACAAGCTGGTGCTAGACTGATAAATAAGCTCCCACAGAGCATTAAAAATTTGCAGCATTTTTTACCCTTTAAAAACAGCCTTAGACAGCTACTTTTGTCTAGATCTTTCTACTCTGTGGAGGAGTTCAGCAACAAACTGTAGCCGGCATTGAAATCATGGATGTATTCTCCAATTTTAAATTAAATGTTAGTTGTAGTTTATATGATTGTTTTAAATTATTTGTTATATGTTTTTAATTGTTCAAAACGAGATTGGTATAAAATTGTTATATGTTGTAGTATTTAAATCAACTATTCTATTTAAATTATGAATATTATATTTTTAGTTTAATTTTAAATTTTATTGCTTGTTCCCCGCTTTAATAGTTTCGATTTCTTATCTTTGTGTAATTGTGTTTTAAATTATTTGTTAAATTATATGTTTTTAATTGTTCGGGTGGGGATTGGTATAATATTGTTATATGTTGTAGTATTTATACTAATTATTCTATTTGAATTATGAATATTAATTTTTATCAATTATTGTAATATATAAAAATATTAATTTATATTAGACGTAGCCTATGCATAAAAATGTCTTTTGGCTTTAATAAAAATGAAATGAAATCATTTTGAACAGTGATGTTAGTCTTTAATTTACAGTGATGCTTTCACAGGTCCCCGCCACGACATAAACGTTGAAAAGTTTCTTTTTTATACACCCAGTGTAACGGTCGCCATTGCGTTAACACTGATTAGTAACCACTTGCGAAAATGTATTAACGCCTTACGTATGCGTGTTTAAATTCTTTGCTGTTTGTTGTCCTGAAGGAGCATACAGTAGTTACTTACAGTAAACATGTAAATTGTGTGCTTAAGACCGCACAGGAGAAATTTTAACTTGTTATCACAACTTACGAAACGAGGAAAAACAATGCCCATTTCAGAGTTAATACCAATTAAACTATTTCAATACAACTTACGAAATGAAGAAGCCAATGTTCTTTTCAGAGGTATTACCAAGTCAACTATTTTATTTTAACACAACTTACGAGATGAGGAATCACAATGACCATTGCAGTGGTATTACCAAGTAAACTATGTACACATGTGTACTATATAGACTCACTAGCTGACCCGGCAATGCTTTGCTATTGCTTAGTTTGAAACTTTGAAAGCCTGTAATTCGTATCCCTGAGGGCCGATGTAAATTATAATGGGATTCTGCTCATTGCTTGATTTACCTAACCTAAAATTATATTCATTTTTTGATCCAAATCAGATGTTGATCAAAATCAGCTGTTGATCAAAATCAGCTGTTTTAAGCTTTTCATACGAACAGCTGTTTTTTGTGCCCCTGATAAAATCAAAAGAAATCTTTCTTCTTCTTCCTTAAGATTGACCTTCCATAAGATTAACATTGAAACTTTGAGGGCCACTGGGGCGTAGCCCTAATGTCCTAGAACTTCGGTAAATGGCCTAAAACCTTCCCAGGGTTAACCTGTGTTACTATGCAAAATTTGAAAGCAATCGGATGGACGGTTTGGTAACGCATAAAGGACAAACATACAAACAGACGGACATACATTGAATTTTATATATATAGATAATCCGACACATACAAAATCCGACTCATGGTAAAATACGACTCACCGCAACTCTTAAAAAATACCCGAAAAATATGGATTTTTAGTTTTGTAGTTTTTGAAGTGTATATTCACACCACGTTCAAAAAATGTGTATAGCGGAGTATAATATAGTTTACTTGTTGCTGAGTGTGAATCGGATTTTACCGTTACGTGTTTCACCATGCATTTTTGTGAAACGCTCTATTCCATCTGTTTGAAAAAGTTTTGGTCTTGCCGAGATTCGAAACAGCTATGGTTAGGCCACGATCGCATTTATTTAGTGTATTTGAGTTAGGTATATAAGTGTAACAGTTGCCCTACGTCATAGGCGCCATCTGTTAATGTTAACACAATGTACAGTTTAATTAGTAATACCTCTGAAATGGGCATTGTGCTTCCTCATTTCGTAAGTTGTGTTAAAACCCCGTGTTAAATTACCGTGTGGTATTATTATTATTGTACACTTCTTTCCGAGCTTTTTGATATGTAATACATGTATATTTGCCACAAATGACCATTGGAAAACGATGCAAAATACACTTTGTTGGTTGAGTTTTTCGTTTTTGGTACAAAAGTTCGTCCTCAGAATGAACTCTGCCCCATGGGAAAACTATCCCGGTGCAAATACCAAAAATCAATAATTTCAGCATAGAAATGTAAATCATAAACATGAAGAGACTCGGGCCATTATGTTAGAAATAAAACATATTTTTTCAGGACCTTCAGAGAAGAATAAAATTTGTTTTAAAAAATGCCTGCACGGACGAACACGAAGGACAAATGAGTCCTTTAACAACATTATCTGGACCAAAAACCCAAAAACAACTTAGTTGGCACGAACGCATTGACAATTTAACAGTGGGAAAATATTATCCGAAGTTAGGTAACCCTGAATATTTAGTTTTTACAAAATTAGCAATAGTTAAATCCACTGTAAAATAAGTTTTATATTAATAATAAAGGATTACCCGCGTTAATAAATAACCGCATGACGTCACTGATCCTTCGACTATAAATCCTGGCTTATTGCTAAATATATCATCCTGGGGAGCTTTTATTCATACTTTTCCTGTAACTCCAGTGACGGAATCCCATAATGGTGCATAATGTTCTTAATTTTAACACAGCAAATATAGGCACTACAAGTCCTTTACTTTGAAAAATCTCAAGCCATATGTGTCCACTATATATTTTGAGATGGAGACGGTGGAGGGGGAGGGGTGAAACTGTCCTGAGATCAGATTTCCAATATTACTTTCCACCTTTTGAATAATAAAAGCGGTAAGTTAAAAAAAATACCCTTCATTATTAAAACGTTTCAACAAAAATATATTTTATCTTAAATTTAAATGAACATAGGCGTGTGCAGCACGCAGGGTATCTCATAAAAACTAACAACTTTAAACAGATTTAGGTAGACACTAAGCCCCAAAACCATTTTCGACTGTTCTACTAGAGACTAAAAACTACGATATTTTCATTTCACAAAGTTGGCAGCGATTAAAAGTACTTGCATCAAACAGCTGATACAATCTCTGGCTTAACGAAGTGTTGGTTCAGCAAAACAGCAGGTTGTAAAAACAACGCCGTCGACGGAAAGTCAGCATTTGTTGCGGCCTTGAACGTATCGACAAAGTAAAAACTGACAAGCTTGTACTTTACCACTACGATGGACAAGAGTAATTGATTGCATACACATGTGCTAGAAACGCCCTAGAACCAGTTTCGAGGATAGTTCAAGACCTTCCCATCCGTGTCCCACAGCTTCGATTCTTTAATATACACGAACAAAGAACTGATAAAAGAGAGAATTAACGGTAAACAGAAGAGAGTCATAAAAAAATCTGCGGTGCTTAGAATGAGCACTCTCGGTATCACTATTTCGCATCTCTTTTCTGCATTATATAAAAAGAATTCCTGTTATTCGTGCAAAAACTCTCTAACACGCATGAGTCACCGCTACCCCACCCACTCTTCCAAGTGCCTCTCGTCTAACTGCGCATGCGGATCCAGGTGACAGTTACATACACCATTTTATCCCGATAAAAGTGCCTCTGTCCTAGAAAAAACACTGGCCGTACTGCGCATGCGTAGGATCTAGGTAACTGGTACATCCCCCACCCTACTCAAATGTTAGTACCTGGCTGAAATGCGCATGTTTCAGGATCCAGTCACCGCCACCCCACCAATCTATCCCGATCCAAATACCTCTGTCCTAAACAACACTTTGGTCCTTTTGCGCATGCGTCAGGATTCAGGTAATCACTACTAAAATCCAAGTGTCTTTGCCCTAATCAATCATAGTTGCAGTGAAAATATTAAAGTATTTGTTGCCATTTGCTTCGCCAAGAAACAACGCGAGGGCAGGTCTTAAGGCAGCTCTTAAGTCTAAACTATATATATTTTTCTAAACTCCCGGTTCACTTTCAGCCATATAGCAAATAAAACAGCTGATTTAAATCAAAAGCTTAACACAACTCTAGGTGCGGCCTATTCTGAACTAACACACGTTTGTTGAATGCATTTATAGGGTGTTTGAAAAGTCTGGGTACGGCTTAATATCTCAAAATGTACGAGCCTTATGAGATAAAAATAAAAGCAGTTATTCACAACCATAAAAGAACTACTTTTTGGCGAGTTTGAAATTTTTGTCCGCCATCTTGGATCCGCCAATTTCGAATGAACTTTTCGGATCCGCCATTCATTTTTTTAAATGGGAAGGTGGTCATGTGATACATCATTTCAATGTAGAATTTCAAGAGAAAACCAACTGTGAAATTTGCACATCCATATCTTTAACCGATTCAAAATGGCGACCAAAAACAACGAAATCGTGTTTTCCGATTTTGCCCCACTTTGCAGTACTATTTTTTTTTTTAAATATTAATTATTCTTCTTTTTTTATTCCTCCATCCGATTGTTTTGACAGTTACACCATCCGATAGGGAATCAAAAGCGCTACAAAACGTGTGTCTCGACATTTTTTGTTAAATGTACGGTTTTTGAGTAACTTAAGTTTGACATTTTCAAACAGCCGCCATTTTGAAACGCATGATTGGTTTTAATCGTTTATTTTTCTTGGGGTATATCATTGTCAGGTTAAACTTCATGCCAAGTTTGAACTCAATCAGTCAAACCGTTCTCTAGATATGAATTATTTTGTACAAAAAAACAAAATGGCGGATATCTGGAAAACGAAGCGTTTTCGGACCTATGTTTATAAGAACTTTTTTCTTACTTTTTGTATGAGGAATCATATTCCAAAGTCCTGAAAGGTTTTTTTTAATACACCCTGTATACGCCTTCTCGTCCCTCGTAAATAATTCATTTACCCAATCCCAGACGATCAAAAGGACCGTATTTTAACTCTTGGATTAATGGCGGAATCTAGTTCCTTTCGACGCGGAGACATATCGGTTCAACAAAATCCCCCCCCCCCCAATGTAGGCGTACATTTATCACAGTCAGAAGGAACACAGTCCTGAATTTACTTTATTGAAGCCAGTTTTCACATTTGTATAAATTAAGATAATTTCTTGTAAGAAAATTTTACCTTAACATTTTGCGTCGTAACTTTCGACTCGTGGAAATTCTTAACCGCGACAATTCTGTAATGAAATATATTGATTGTATTTTATCTGCAAAGAGAAGCACTACAGGGTTCTTAATTTTCCTTCCGTGGACTTTCCCTGGTGTTTTTCTCAACTTCCGTGACCAACTCGGGGGACATTTTGAAATTATTTTACTTCAACACTTGCATATTTGCTTTTAGGAACATAATAATAATAATAATAATAAAAGTGTGTTTACAACACACAAACATTACAAACATTTTTCAAGTTAAAAAAAAAGATTAAATACTTATTAGCGAATTTCCATAGGAAAGACGAGTTATTACAGTGACCCTTATGGTCGAGAGTAGTAAATGAGCACCGATCATGATCCCCAGAACACGTTTTGGGGTGTCATTAAATTTTTTTTACATATACTAGTAGACCGGCAATGCTTCGCTATTGCTTGATTTAATTTTAAGGGTTGTTATCCCATTTCATCCCTTTGCCTTAAGTAATCGATTTTGCATATGTTTTTTTTTTATATATCAATTAAGAATAGTATTACATAATTTAAATGTATGGTTTGTGGGAATTTAGTGCAATTTATTTGTATTGTATAGAGGTAACAAACCCCATTTAAATCTTTTTGTTTGTAGTGACGATGTGCTGGTACTAATATGTGTAAATTGTGAAATTTTAGTAAAATTAGTTGAGTAGTTTTTGAGAATATAGAAAAAGAAAGTGGATTATTATTTAATTTTAAGTGTGACTATCCCATTGCATTTCTTTTACTTAAGTAATCAAATTTCAAATAGTTTCGTATATCACTTAAAAGTAATATTAGGCTCACATAATAAATAATTTTTGCTTTATAGCTTGTAAGAAGTTAGTTTAATTTATATGTATTGTATGGGGGTAGCAACCACATTTCAACCCAATAAAATTGTTAATCTAAACCACACAGGGACCATCTCAAACACACACAAAAGATTTCAACAAAATTGGTCCAGCCGTTTAGGAGGAATTCAGTGACATACCCTACACACGTACGGAGAATTACATATACAGGGTAGTTATAAAGTCACTTCCCCCCCTTAACTTTTGTGTTTGTTAAAACAAAAAAATATCCTTTGGGGAACGATACTAACTTAACCCAAACTTTCTTTTGAAGCAATCGAAAATTTTGAGTGTCCCCTAAAAATGGGGGATTTTGGGGGCAACTCAAAATGTTTAAATGGGAAGTATGGTCATGTGATACCTCATTTTAAAGGTATATTTAAGACTACAAAAATGACATAAAGAAAATAAAAATCGGACCACCCGAAACAAAATGGCGGCCCTAAACGTGTTGAAATAAATCGACATAAAGTTGCTAATATCTCGAAAAGGAAGAGTTTTTAGAAAGCATTTCAAGACACAAAAAATGTTTATTATAAAGTGCTTGACCTACAAAAATTGCTTCCAAATCGATTTTGTAAATTTTATTTTTACACCTCCAGCTTAGAAAATTTTGTAAAGATTTCACTCCGATATCTGTACTTATTTTCTTTACATAAAACCACAAAACAGTGTCAATACACTGATTACACTGATTATGAAAAATCTTAAAAGACATTTACTTCCAGTCAAAAAGAGTGCTTCCGTTTGTTGGACAATTTTCGCTGACCGTATTAGAATATACATTCGCATATTCTTGGTCATTGTTCTGTTTGTACGTGTAGCACTGTAAATTATGGCGGAACGTAAACAAACGGTGGTTGGCTTACATCAAAACTGTCGGAGTATGACTAGTTATCTGAACAGCTTTATAAAAAATATAAAATCCTTCAATAGAGCAATAATTAAATCCACTGTAAAAAAAATTAATATTAATACAAGCAAATAAAGGATTACCCGCGGTGATAGACTAAAGAATGCCCGCAGGATGTCGCTGATCCTTAGACTATAAATCCTGGCTTATTGCAAAATATATCATCCTGGGGAGCGTTTATTCATACTTTTCCTGTAACTCCAGTGACGGAGATTAAAATATCGACTTTCGCGGGGGCAGTTCGACATCGTTCAATTAAGAGACAGATTGAGTCTGTAACGAAATGGTGTGTTGATTTCAAAACGAAAATGGAAAAACGTGTTTCCTCCGAAACATTCGTCATTAAAAGTTATCTATTTTTTACTAATTGTCAACAGGGAATTACAAACAACAGTAGACATCACAGGATGTTAACATGGGCTTTTATGGGACTACATCCGAGTTGCGTTGCTGATTTGTCCGGTCCTTCCCCCTCGTGTATGACGTCAGGCTAACCTAATTTTATATTCAAACTAGCTGACCCGTACGGCGTTGCCCGTGGTGGTTGGTATTTTCAGTCTTTTTAACGTAATTGTATTCTTTTTAAGTATTCAGTCAGTGAGTGGTATTTGGCTTTTATATATATAGATCTTAAATAATAAAAGCACTATTGTCATAATAATAAAAGATCTGAAATTATGATTTTAGATCCCCTCCTAAAATTTCGAAATTCTTCATATCCTTTCGTAGTGAGCACCCATGGCCCTAGAGGAAGCTACATACCAAATTGCATTCCAATTTGTTCGGTAATTTTGGAGAAATCGTGATTTAGTAATGTTACCCCCCAAACCCCCCCCCTAAAATTTGAATTTGAAACCCTTTCTTAGCGAGCGCCTATGGCCTTAGAGGAAGCTACATACCAAATTTCATTCCAATCCGTTCGGTAGTTTTGAAGAAATCGTGATTTAATAACTTTGATCCCCCCCCCAAACACCCCCTAAAATTTCGAATTTTTTCAAACCCTTTCTTAGTGAGCACCTATGGCTCTAGAGGAAGCTATATACAAAATTTCATTTCAATCTGTTCGGTAATTTTGGAGAAATCGTGATTTAGTAATTTTTACCCCCCAAACCCCCCTAAAATTTCCAATTTTTTCAAACCCTTTCTTAGTGAGCACCTATGGCCCTAGAGGAAGCTACATACCAAATTTCATTTCAATCCGTTCGGTAGTTTTTGAGAAATGGTGATGAGTGAGTCTGTGAGTGAGTGAGTGAGTGGTATTTCGCTTTTATATACTGTATATTGAGTAAAATCGGGATAACATTAACCTAAAAATTGGGTACATTATCCGACGTAAACCTAAAATTGGGTGTACGTTTGGGGGTTAAACTTAAAATCGGGTTAATTTTTGGGGGTAAATCTAAAAATTGGGTACAGTTTTGGTGTTAAACTATAAATTGGTTTCATTTTTGGGGGTTAAGCTAAAAATTGGGTAAATTTTTGGGGTAAACCTAAAACTTGGGTACATTTTTTAGGGTTAAACTAAAAATTGGGTACATTTTTGGGGTAAACCTAAAAACTGGGTACATTTTTGGAGGTTAACCTAAACATTTTATATCATATTTTCGGCACTATCCCAAGTTCCACGTGACTCTAAACAATGTTTAGAATGTTGGACGTTAAAACGTTCGGGCACTTACCCGATATCGGCTGTTATAAACCCCATTAGCCGTAAAAAATCTATATTTTGATGATTTTAAAAACGAAAATTTAAAAATACGATATTAAGAGAAAATGAATCAAATTAATTATTTCTAATAAAAATCTGATTATTATAACGAATCTGCGCGCGAGACCAGACTGGAGGCTAAGATGAACAAATAGTTTCCTAATATATCAGCGCCTTCGTGTTTAGACCAATTTCGAAAATAGTTCGTTCAAACCATCAAACGTTTACATTTAATTTTGGAAACTCGATCAACCCACGTCGTCGGTTCACCTGCGCGATCGAATTATCTTAAATAGAGGGGAAAGTTTTTAAATATGTTTTTGAGCAATAAATATAACACGGGTCATTATTTCTTAAACAACCTGTTTATAATGCTTTGAGTCCCTTATAGTAAAGTGTAATCACACCAGCGGTTTATAAGATACAACCCATCTTCTAAACACACACCTTTTATCTTCCATTTCGTGTAAACCCAGCAAAGCGTGTGAATACGTAAATGCAAAACCAAACACACAAACTGCTAAAGCACTGTAGCATACAAGGCACAGAAGTTAAGGCAGTGCTTTTGTTTGGTTTGTTGAGTTTTACTGCAAATTGAGTTTGTCTTTGCCGGCTTCGGAGACTAGATTTGAAGGGAACATTATCTCGCCGCGTCCCGAGAATATGTAAACACACCGGCAAGCCTGCGATAAGGTTTTGAAAACAAACTTTAAAATATCTCATCAACTCTTTCACTCATCTCGGAATCGCTTGTTATCTTTTAGGGTAGGTTTAGGCGATGAGGCTTTTGAATTCTGATTGTATATTATGAAACTAGCGATACCAAGATAGTAAAAACTGAAGGGTTAAGAGGAAATGTTTCGAGTAAAATCTTGTCGCTTTCAATTTTTATTAGAAAACCAACTTTACCATGTACTTCATCCACGTGCAATAACAGCCGAAAATACCTTAAAGCAATACTATCAAACGGTTTT
The DNA here is from genome assembly GCA_018207615.1 of Philaenus spumarius. NCBI lineage: Eukaryota > Metazoa > Arthropoda > Insecta > Hemiptera > Aphrophoridae > Philaenus > Philaenus spumarius. Next base: position 189,748 of record JAGFPH010001600.1, on the reverse strand, counting down.
CGCATTTTTGACCCCTTAGATTGCTTCGGAGAAAAAAATAGTTAAATATGAAAGTTGTAGAAAATTAAATGTCCAAACGACTTAATGGTGTCAGAGGTGTCCTACAACTTACCGTCGAAAAGCTATAGCTGTTTCAGAAATGCACACTTTTTGTGTAATAACTCGTAAACTATGCCATCTACAGAATCGGCTCAGGGGCCGTTTGAAAGAACTCGGCGAGCAGATTGCAACGGGTATCTCAAATTGAATATACTATACTAGAGAAGATCAGCATGACCCAAGGCCTTGCGATGCGCAGTAGACTGGGAGTTTATTCGAGTGGTGGAGGGTCAGAAAGGCTCAGTCTGTTCTGAACATAAATACTTTGATCTGGAAGCGAATAAAATATTCCAATAAATACAGGGCGTTTGAAAAGTGGCTGGGAACAGCTTAATATCTCAAAATGTAGGAGTCTCATGAGATAGAAGTAAAAGCGGTTATTCACAATCATAAAAGAACCACTTTTTGGTGAGTTTTAAATTTTTGTCCGGCATCTTGGAATGAACTCAATTTTTTTTAATGGGAAGGTGGTCATGTGTTACATCATTTCGATGTAGAATTTCAAGAGAAAACCAACGGTAAAATTTGCACATCCACATTTTTAACCGATTTAAAATGGTGGCCAAAAACAACGAAATCGTGTTTTCCGATTTTGCCCCATTTTGCTCCACTCCCAGGTAATATCTAAACCAAGTCTTATGATAATATTTTGAAAACAATATGCTAAAATATTTAATTAACTTGTTCACGCAACAAGCATGACTTATCTCTTGTGGTAGATGGTGGCGACATGGTTTGGGTGCGGAATATAATGAAACTAATAAAACCAGATAGGAAAACTGTAACAGAGCTTGTAAGGTGGAACAGAGATCAAGTTTTCCTTTAAATCAGCAAAATAATAATTCTAAGAAAAAAACAATATTGTATTTCTCTTAAAATGGTAAAAATGTAGTTTACCTTGTCAATCGATTTCCAAGGGAATTTGATATAACATGAAAGAACACATCTAACTGATTGTAGAAACAACAAAAATTTTCCCGGGAAATAATATTTGTAGGAGTTATGAAAGAAATAAAACTTGAAATTGTATACGTTAAGTTTCTACTTTTCCGCGATATTTGACGTAATTATAACAAAATAAATCACTTCACATACACCAAACATGTAAGAATTAAATAAACTAAACAATATTAACCTCAAAAGTATCCACAAAGCAAGAAAATGTGACAATAATGTAACAAACATAATTACGAAAACAAATGCATCGAACAATAGAAAGTACAGTATAACTGCATAATATTATTTAAAATGGAAATTCATCAACGTTGCCAAATCGAACAATAGGTTATTGTACTGAATAAGGTGTGTATAAATCAAGGTAACTAGATAGTAAAGGTTGCCTCGTGTGAGAAATACCAAAAAAAGTGGAGGTTTGAGTTTGTCTACATGAGACTATGAGGCAACCTTTACTATCTAGTAACCTTGTGTATAAATCTCTATTTCAAACTCGTCGTATTATCACTTTATATAAATAGAATAAAAAAAACTAGAGGACTAACCTAAACTGTTCAGTCACAGTATGTTGCCGATAACAGTATAATTATAATATTTTGTATAATTATAATATTTCGTCGTATTATCACTTTATATGATTAGAATTAAAAAAAACTAGAGGACTAACCTAAACTGTTTAATCACAGTATGTTGCCGATAACAGTATAATTATAATATTTGTATGATTATAATATTTCGTCGTATTATCACTTTATATAGGCTAATTAGAATTTTAAAAAACTAGAGGACTTACCTAAACTGTGTTTAGTCACAGTATTTTGCCGATAACAGTATGATTATAATATTTATATAATTATAATATTTCGTCGTATTATCACATTATTTATAATTAGAATGAGTTGCCTAAACTGTTCGTTTCTACACAAAAAAGAACAAGAACAATCCGGCAACGCTGGCAGGACGGTAAGAAAAACATGTCGGCACTTTACAATGTAAATTTCCATAACGAACTTTTGATTTGAAAGTTTTTAATGTTGTACGTGTTGAAGATGGTTAAATATTGGTTTCCCGGTATCAGTGAAGTGTATAAATACTATATTTATTAAGAAAAAAGTTCAGGTTTGTGTGTTTATAGTAGTTTTGATTGACTAGTTAAAGTAAATAAATACCCTTAAAATATATATACTGCAGATGGCAATGTGTTAGTTATTTTTTTTTTATATAGGCTATGTTTAACTCTACTTTCAACGATTTCCCATTTTGGCTAATCTCTATAGGAAAGATAAGCTATTGCAGTAACTCTATGGTAAGATATAAGCAACAGGGGGTGATCTGTTATTTGGGGGTGATCAATGAGCAACAGTGGTAATTAAACATAATAAATATATGGTACACACGTTGGTTTTCTCAAAGTCGCTCGAATGAGTTCGTCAGCCTAAGGCTAGGGACACACTATCCGAGAGATCGCCCGGACGGGCTTTACCCGGAACCGGGCACGAGTGGATCAGATTGTGTTGACAGAACACACTATCCGAGCAAATGCCCGGAGTCGATCAGTGAACAGTTGTTTAGCTCAGTTGTGCTTTGACAATGCAACTGTCAATACGTAAAAAAATTGGCTGTGATGTGTCTTCTTCGTCACATACGAAATAAGAAGAGGGACAGGCGTCTTTGGGTCCATACAATTATCGAAAAGAGGTTTTTTTGGGAGCTTTTTATAGGCTACTTTCTTTTTCGAGTAAATCTATGTCAATATCCAAAGACTAAGACATCCCGTAAATGCAATTATCAAAATATTCCAGCACACAAGCCACAGGGATTCACAGTTGTACACTCGCCTAGGGTTGAAAAAAGATTGCCAATCTCTTTCCGGGTCCCGGGTGATTGACCGTCTAGTGTGTTCTATGTCATAAGACACAATGCTTCTCTACTTGGTTCCAAGACTCGGACGGGCTAACTCTCGGCCGAGCGAGTAGAGAATACCCGGACGTGCTTCTGTCGTCCGGGCGTAGTGTGTTCTGCCTCATGCCTTCCTATGTATCACCACTCGGGCCCGGTTCCGGGTAAAGCCCGTCCGGGCGATCTCTCGGATAGTGTGTCCCTAGCCTTAGACATTCAATAAACGGAAGGACGGTTTTTAGACCAGAAGTAAATGGTTTGTAAGATGTTTCGCACTAGAATGAAACCTTTTAGATTTTTCTCTGAAAAATAAATGTAGGAGATAATTCTGCTTTGTTTTTTTACACTTCCTTATAGTCCGTCTAGTTTCTCCGAAATCGATCAAAACGGGAAATACCACAAAAGTACCCGGTTCAAATCCTCGTGGTTTTCAAATCCGGTGGAGAGTTGGCCTCTGCGAGCGGAACGAAACCGCGCGTGAACCGGGGACTGGAAGGTAAGGTGCAAACAACTTCGGCTGATATATTTCGTACACGCGGGCAGCTTAGTGAGTAGAAAAATTCCCTAAGTAGTTGATAGAAACGCTTAAAAATGTCCACTTAATTTTGGAAATTCGCTAAACTCACGTCAACACAGCACTGGCAATAATGATAAGTTGATTTAATATCTTAGTGAACAACTTTTATAATCACATTTCATGGTGAGATTAAATATATACAGGGTGTCCTATAAGTAATAAGACAAACTACGGGGAATGATTCTATGGGTCTATGTCTCCCCGTCTGACAACTGTTCACAACAGGTCGTTGATCATTGATTGAAAAAGTTGCTTGTAAAAAGAATTGGTAACATCTACGAGCGATAGCGTTCGGACGTTTACTACGCGGGGTTCATTTTGGGGACAGATTTTTGAAAACGCTTGGACAAGGTGATTTTTATCCCAAGATAGTCATTTAGGGGTTATTTTTTTTTTAACTTGACTAAGTATCTATGAGCGCTTCGCACGACAACCCCCCTTTATACTTCTGTACACATATTTTATAATCGTTTATTAATAAATTTGAAAGGTTAGCTATAACCTCAAAAACTAATCAACTCCAATAAAAGCGAGTGTACGTCCGCACGTACATAGGCCTACATACGTACATAGGCTACATAAATGCTTAATAATTATAATTTCTTCTTATAATTTCATTATAATTTCTTGTGAAGTTGATTTTTTTTAATATGAGTTATAGAACTAATGTATGCTACAATACGATATCAAGATTTGCTTTGAGGTTATAAACTGTATATAAATACAAACTTTTATCATCAACATATTCGTTTAACTCCGGAAACATTCGTACATCTTCGTAGAACATATATTATTAATTTACTATAATATTAATAACTTCTAAATCATTTGATCTATCAATATGAAATAAAAGCAATTAAAAGATAATATTTTTATCTCTCTTTAGACATATAATAATGTATATAAATACAAAATTTTAACAAGTAGGCCTACAGTTTTATATTTTTTTTAATTGTACACATTAACCGAGTTAAAAATCCCGCCAGCCCAGTTAGGTAGGCCTAGATAAAGTCAGTTATTTTTAAGTAGATTTTTTTTAATAATGTATTTTATGAGGTGTATCTAATTAATCTGCCAGGGATTTTTCACGGGGGCTTACTAGTATAATAAATAATTCTAAGTTAGCTGTGTACTGATGCTTCACTATGGTAAAGACATTTCAACATTAATAACTGAACTAAGGTTTTATATTAAGCCTAAATGTATCGTCTAGTAATATACAGGGTAATTCAGAACTTTACGAAAATGTCTCGCTAGGTCTTTCTATAGCTAAAAATAAGAAAAAAAGTTCATATAAACATAGGCCCGAAAACGCTTCGTTTTCCAGATATCCGCCATTTTGTTTTTTGTACAAAATAATTCATATCTAGAGAACGGTTTGACTGATTGAGTTCAATCTTATAATGAAGTTTAACCTAACAATGATATATCTCACGAAAAATAAGCGATTAAATCGAATTACGCGTTTCAAAATGGCAGATGTTTGAAAACTTCTAACCTAAATTACTCAAAAACCGCAAATTTTAACAAAAAAAATGGAAAACGGTTGACCCTAAAGGCCATCCATGTAACTTCCCGCTAAGTTTAATTACAACAAACACTATTTTTGGAAATTTTGAACTGCCATAACTTTTGAATGAATCAACCGATTTTTATGCGATTTGCGGCAATCGATGCAGTTTTTCGAGTCCATTGAAAGAATCGACAACAAAAATTTTTCTGATGAAAAATTTCGGAGAAATTGAGAAAAAACACTTTTTTTTAATTTTCTTTCGTTCACGATATCTAGCGAATGAATCAACCGATTTTTATGCGATTTGCGGCAATCGATGCAGTTTTTTAAGTCCATTGAAAGAATCGACAACAAAAATTTTTCTGATGAAAAATTTCGGAGAAATTTAGAAAAAACACTTTTTTAAATTTTCTTTCGTTCACGATATCTCACGAACGAATTAACCGATTTTGACCGGACTGGTAGCGATCGATGTCGCTTTTCAAGGTTAAAAGCTGATTAGATTTTGGAATTAATCGGTAAAGCCGTTTAAAAGTTATTCCAAAAAAACCTGATTTGAAATTTTTTATTTCTTAGTTTTTTCGAAATTTCTCAGAACCTACCGGTCCGAATTAGTTGAAATTGTCAGGAAATCTAAGTTTGATGGAACTCTTTAGAACGCCGTTTGGTAGGATCCAATCGGTTAAGCCGTTCAAAAGTTATAAGCGGGTCACATACTTACATACACACACACATACATCTCGGGAGTGGTCAGGGAAGATTCCTAGGACCTCAAAACGTCGAGATCTGATGAATACTCGATTTTTGAAAAACGGGGTGAAACCGATAACTTCCCGATTTTTAGAAAATTTTCAATTTTCTTAGCGGGAAGTTAAAATTTTAAGACACCTTTTTTGTAGCACTTTTGATTCCCTATCGGATGGTCTCACAGTAAAAACAATAATGAAGTTATGTGTAATAATTGGTTTGTTCAATCCGGCATCCTATGTTATACCAACACAGTAAATACTACAATATTGTATGCACATTTGCTGTCGTTATCTTTAACTTGGGTATGATCCTTCATCCGATTGTTTTTTGACAGTTACACCATCCGATAGGGAATCGAAAGGACTGCAAAAAAGGGGTCTAGACATTTTTTGTTAAAATGTACGGTTTTTGTTTTGAGTAATTTAGGTTTTACATTTTCAAACAGCCGCCATTTTGAAACGCATGATTTGATTTAATCGTTTATTTTTCTTGAGGTATATCATTGTTAGGTTAAACTGCATGCCAAGTTTGAACTCAATCAGTCAAGCCGTTCTCTAGACATGAATTATTTTGTACAATAAACAAAATGGCGGATATCTGGAAAACGAAACGTTTTCGGGCCTATATTTATATATGTACTTATTTTGACCCATAGAACCGTTCACCGAAGTTTGGATGTTTACTTATGGGACACCCGGTAAATATTCGTTAAACAGGCAATTTGATGGCACGAAAATCACTTTTGACGACATGTTTAAATTATTTACTGCAAATTTTAAAACTATAAATTGATGGTTTCTTGTAAACAATTTCACGGCCAAAGTCCACGTACTTTGTCGATTTATCATTAATGGTTGAAAATTGTGTCCCCAGTGAATCGAAACAATCTCCCTTGCCTTTAATCATACTTTTAAATTTGTATCTGAAAAACGTTTAGTAATTTTTAAACTAAATTACGTTACTTGAAGATTATTTACTTATTAACATTTCTTTAGCCTACTGTTTTCATGAATTTTTAACGTTTTAGCCGTATTAAGGTCGTACTATTCTCATGTGAGGTACAGCAGAGCCTAACTGCCTTGACACAATAACGGAACCACTCCCTGAATTATCTGATTACATTATCAACCCCAAACACAGAAGGGGTCCTAGTACGTCAACAGACTACGTTTAAATTCAAACAAGCGTGTCTTGATCCATTTGCATATTAAGTAGCCATCTTGTTTGGTGACCACATGATATTAGTTTACTGTAATGAATTGGACAAACGTGTGTTCCCGACTACGTACAGGGTGTCGCGTAACTCGGTTAGGTAAATGTACAGTTTGAGGGAATAAAACAAGTTTGTAAACAATACACACAAAGTTAGATTACTGGTACTCGTAAAGAGTCGTGCAAAGTCGGTTATTTCCACCACCTAGATCAATTTGATATATTTTTTATCGTTACAAACATATACATTAGTTTGGTGCATTACAATAGTACTGCCTACCAGACTCAGCAATGCAGGCGTACGCTCAGTCGCTGACATATTGTCTAAAGAAGATCCCAGATCCCAATCTAAGTTCATCTGTCCCAATCAAAACTCTGGCCTACTGCGCACGTGTCAGAATTACGTCAACGCTACCACCACCCTAAGCTTATAAAAGTGGCTCTGTCATAATCGAAACTAGGCCCTACTGCGAATGCAACAGTATCTAGGTCACCGCCACCCCCAACTCTACCCCTATCCAAGAGCCTCAGTCCTAATCAAAACTCAGGCTCTACTGAGTACGCGTCAGGATCCAGCTTACCGGCATCCTAAAAAAAAATCCCACTCTAAGTGTCACTGTCCAAAAATCTGGCATTACTGCGCATGCATCAGGATCTCGATCACCGCCACCCCCACTCTACTCCAATACAAGTGTGTCTGTCCTAATCAAAACACTGACCCTACTGCGCGTTTACAGGATCTAGCTTACCGGTATCCTCTAAACCTTATCCCGATCGAAGTGCTTCTGTCCTAATCAAAA
>JAGFPH010001600.1:146450-160908 GCA_018207615.1 Philaenus spumarius | reverse complement strand
CAGGAGTCGGAAGTCGGTGCATATTACGTCATCAAAAACAAGATGGCGTCGACATCTGTCGCAACTCGGTGCAAAAAACGTAGTCCCATAAGAGCCCACATGTTGGGGATAACGGCGCGCCCCGTCTACTTGTAAACTCTGACATCAGCTAGTGTTTGCGTGCAAACCGTTATTTAGCACGACCACTATCAACATAGATGCAGAATTACTATACCATGACTATTAATTATCAAAAAGTTGGAAGGTACCCGTCACAAAAACGTCTTTGCTTGTAAATGTTGAGTGAAGTTGAACGTTATCAGAAATATTATACACCAAATATTGGCGTGATGCGATCAAACTCCATGCAAAATTACAACTTAACTTTAGTCCGTTTCCCACGTATAAATTATGAAATAAAAAACAAAAATCTGTATGTGAAGAAATAGGGAATTTTGATAAAGATACTGTCAGTTGACTTTGACCTAGAAACAGTATGTTTCTAAAATAAGTTTTAATTTTTAATAGAAAAATAAAATGTTTCCTGTTTTTTTCTCTACGTCAAAGGATAACCCATTTAACGGACAACGAATTTGAAAGATATGGAACAAATATACGTTTGACAATTTGCAAAAAACGTCGGAGGAGGGCAAGTGGGGCGCATGCTGTAAATGGGAACTGAAATTTAATTATTCGCTAACAGCCTTCCTTTTGTTAATTAAATGTAATAAAACACACTGGGATTTGTTTTACGTAATAACATGAAAATAAAACCATTTTGTAAAGGATTTTTTTCCTTTTATGAGTGCGTTTCAAAGACTACGTAATAAATGAGCTACATAACACGTAAACAGTTTGACTTGATAGAATAAAACTTGAACACAAAATCTAACAACTAATACGTCTAACTCAAACGCGTTTCGACGACAAAGTCGCTATCTTCCGTGACGTGCGAGCTACAATAATCCAACTATATCTAACCTAAAAGTATTTCATAATACTTTTAGGTTAGAGTGGTCAAAATTGGTCTACCCACTAAGGCTTTGGGAGTTTGCACCTTGCCCTTGCGGAATCGGATAATAGGCTGCTTCGCTTCGCTCGCAGCGGACAGTCGAATCAGGGGCTTCCCAACGTGGATTGATTGATGTTGGGGGCAGCCAGATGGGCTATAAGGTCGTGTAAAAAAAAACTAAATGTCCAGAATAATCTCTTATAGGCTATTTATTTTTTTAGAGAAAGTTTCATTCTAGTACAAAAAAAAACTGTTTCTTCCTGTCAAACGTGCTTCCGGTTGTTGGATTTTTGGCTAAAGAACTCGTCTGAGCGACTTAGAGAACGCGTGTACCAAATTTGGACCAAATCGGGCGTAAACTGCGACCGTTAGAGTGCGGACAACACAAAACGTTTTCTGAGGACCTTGATCGATGCTCATTAACAACTCCCGATCTTAAGCGGCCCATACACGGGCGAGTTTGGCTCGCGAGCCTGGCTTGGCTCGCGCCTGAACGAGCCAGGCTTGACCGTGTATGGGCAATTTTAAGCCGAGTCGAGCCAAGCCAAGCCGAGCCGAGCTAGACTCGCCACTGTCTTCTGTCCGGCTCGGCTCGGCTCGGCTCGGCTCGGCTCGTGGGTTGACTCGGCCGTGTGTGGCACCTTTCGAGTCGGGCTTGCCCCTCCCCAAGTCAGTTGCTACCCTACAGCAGTCAGAAGCAGGAGTTTTATTCGTTTGTGTCTGTAGTGGCGAGTACAGTCAAGTTATTTGTGCTACAATGACGGCGTCCAAAATATTTATGAGTCCTGACTTCTTGACGCGATTTATAGAAAAATATAGAGAGTTACCATGTTTAACGTTTTTCTGAAGAGATTAAGGAAGAAGAAAGCGTTGGCGTCTCAACATTTATGGTTCACTTCGCAATGCCAAAGGAAGAATGTAGTGCTGAAATTTGTGTGTGTTAATTTCAAAACCTTTAGTGAAAGTGCAAAATTTGCTAAAAATGTAGCTCAAAAGGCGTGGCTATAAAGTGTGAAATAAAAAAGTGGTATCGTATTAGGGATAATGTGTGTGAACATCTATTAGTTGTTCATAATGAATTAGCATTTAGGTTACATCATATACTACACTATCAATCGTATAAAAGTTACCATGTTTATGGAAAGTTAGAAGTGCCGACTGTATGAACAAATGAAGCGAGACGAGGCTTGGGAAATACTAATGCAAGTCGCGAAAGAACAACCCCAGAAGCAGACTTGAATTTTGTGAAGAAGAAGATTGACAGTATTAGGGCCTCTTTTCGAAAGGAGCTGAGGAAAGTGAGGGAAAGCGACCGCAGTGGTGCTTCGGCAGATGAGGCTTATAAACCAGCCCTTTGGTATTTCGAACTTTTAAGTTTTACCGCAGAGCAAGAGAAGCGGTTTTAACAGATAAGTGTAAAACTGTAGTCTTTTCCTTTGTGTTATCACCATGCTGCTCACAAAATTGGTTTCCCAGTTAGCGTAAAAAAGGGTGTTTGAAATAATAACTCATTGTAAAGTATTTTGAGTTCCTAAAAAATTTTTCGGGTTACCTATGTAAAATGAATTTATTTGGATTTGTTTAATTTTGTGACAAATACAACACAAAATAAATAAATAGATGTGTAAAAATATGTATCAATTTCAAAAATGTTGTTTAGTAAACACCAGTTTTATGTTCCTACTACAAGACGGCTAAGAAAAACAGTTTTTTTTAAAACGCTAATTAGAATATTTACTTTACCCAAAAGTAAACTTAAACCTGCTTTGACAAACTCATATTTCCAACTGAAGTAGACGAGCCAAACTTGGAACAATCAAAACACGTGTGTGGTGATTTTCCTCCGAGCCCGGCTCGTGAGCCTAACTCGCCCGTGTATGGGCTGCTTTAGGTTTCACCATAAGAGTCACTGCAATAGCTCATCTTTCCTATGAAAATTCGCTAATACTAAACATACCTTTACGTTTGAAATTTACGAGAAGAATAATATAGCCTATTTCATATATTTAAACAAACACCCTAGATTTGTTTAAGGGGACTTAGTAGGTAAAAAAATCACTTTTCTAGTTTTATTTTTTTTTTTTTTATAGCCGGGTCTTTTCTAAACATTTTCATGTATAATAAGTTATATTTTGAGTCAGAATACGCTTAGAAATGAATAGTTTTGTAAGTGAATGCACTTTTATAAAATGAGCATAAATACATTCATCAGGAATATAGCACGGTTGTAGTATCGTACATCAGTTTTGAAGTAAGTTATTTTGAGTTATCTTGTTGGCTGCACTGAGAACATTTATTTCCCCAGCCGTTTGCAGCAGCTGCTGTTTTTGTAGTTCTGTTTACATTGTAAACAAACTGTGATTGTGTGATTTTTATTTTCACGTATAGGCCTACTTTATTTGCTATTTCCCGAGAGTTTAGATGTTAAAACTTTGTGCACACTTTTCTCAGGAACCACTAGAGATAATAAACTGAAATTCTTACCACGTACAGAGGCATGGGTATGCACACTTAAGGGATATAAAAAATGTTAAATAGGTTACGTTTAAAAATTAAATTAAAAAAAAATATTTAATAAAAAAATAAGCTACGTTTAAAAATGCTTAAATATTTTTTTAAATAAGCTACATATAAAAAATTCATAAATTTCTATAAACTTACATTTAAAAATAATTTTTTTTTTAAATATTTAATAAAAATAAGCTACGGTACATATAACAAATTTATAAATTTCAATAAACTTACTTTTAAGTTACGTTTAAAAATAAAATTTAAAAAAATAAGTCACTAACAAAATAAGCTACATATAAAAAATTCATAAACTTACGTTGAGTTACGTTTAAAAATAATTTTTTTTTTAAATATTTAATAAAAAAATAAGTTTATATAAAAAAAATAAGCTACATATAAAAAAGTCAAATTTCTATAAACTTACGTTTAAGTTACGTTTATAAAAACAATTTTAAAAAACATTTAATACAAAAGTAGGCTACATATAAACATTCATAAATTTCTATAAACTTAAATTATTGCCAAAATCCTGCGTTAAAGGGTGGGAGACATATATATACGTTGTGTGCGTATATAATGTGTGTTTGTATATATGTGTGTGTTGTGTAGTGTTTTTTATGTTAATAACGAAGCAGTAGCGGATATGCCCTGATGATGCTGACTAATTGAAGCAGCGAAACCGGTTGGAAAAAAGAACCAGTGTGTATGAGACGACGTAAGTAACATATTTATAAATATTTATTATATATGTACAAAATTTGAGCGTTCTAGCTTAAACGGTTTTTGAGAAAAGTGTGCACCAAAATGGCTAATTTAACATTGCCGAAATAGGATCGGAAGAGTCCCCTTCAATATTTTTCCCCGCCCAGTATGAGTCTAAGTTAAATAGCAGCTGAAATAATATATACACACGTTCCGCTACTATTCTAGACAACCTGATCAGTGGAAATTAAAATTAATTTGAAATCCCGACAACTAGCTTTAATACAATAAACTTCTCGCGTCACCTCGCCCACACAGCAGAGTATATATATGTATTGAATAAACAGTGACGTACAATAAATAACAAAGGACGTCCCGCAGGATGTTGTCTGGAAGAATAAATCCAGCTTTATTGCGATATATATCTTCCAGCAGTAGCTGCATTGATTTTGTTTTATATTTGTTCTGTTTAGTATTATTTAATTACGTTTTTATACGAGTATTTTAAACAAATATAAAGCCATTGTTTCGTTCCAGTTCAAAAAGGAGAGGAATAAAATTGTTTTACCTTCTACAGAAACGAGTGCCTCTTCAAATGTCCAGGGTATCTGCATAAAGAAGAAAAGAGTGTGGGTACGTTTGATCCAATTTTTATTTTTTACTACTTAGGGCCCTGGTAAACACAATTCAACGGTTTCGTTCGCCAAATATTTTATCTCTAGTAATTGTTTTACAGAGTTAGTGGTCTCGAGATACTTGACTTTAAAAATTTTCAAACGGACGCCATTTTAAAAACATAGAAAATAAAATCTTTGTTTCTGGAAAACCGTGAAAAGGTTAAATAAATACGTGTGCCGAATTTGAAGTCAATATCTTCCAAAGTTTTGTGGTTTTTGGTAAAAAAAATACAAAACGTCTGTTTCATCTGTGACAGAAAATTTTTATGAAATACAAGAGGGATCCGCCCATCGCTCGCTTCGCTCACCAAACCCCGCAGCGAAGCAAATGCAAACAGATTATTGTGCACTGTTATAATTTCCAGGACGAACGATTAGGACAGAGATTATTTACGTTTATACAGAAGAGAGGCAATTTTCAAGTTATAAAATATTACCAAAATGTGATACGGTAAAGCAGTACTTGAAACTGGTCAAATAGGCCTGGTAAAGAGTAAAGTTGGCACAATTTTAATAGTGATAGATCTGTGATTTACGATACAGAAAGCCTTTTTAGTTGTTTGTATTTGCTATTACCTAACCTGAAAAACTTATGAAGAATAATTACCTGATTTGCCAATTTGGTCGATATGGTAATACAAAATTATATTAAGTTATGATCCAAATCAGATGTGTTATTTGTAATACGTAACAACATATTTTTCAATTCAAATACAGTAAACCTTTTTCGTGTATTTTTTTGTGTGTTTGTTTTTATTTTGTTAAAATAACCTAAAAAACTGTTGGTTGGGAATAATAATAAATTGATTATAAATTTACCAAGTTGGTTGATATATGGTAATGAATGCAAATGCATGCCGCAACGTGTAGCTAAGCTTTTGATTCAAATCAGCTATTTTATACGTTATAGGGCTGGGAATGCAACCCGTATTTTGACCATTTTCAACCGTTAAAATAAATATTTTGCAAAATGCTTTCTTCGTGCAGTTCTACAGTGGTATGAATGCACCCTGCAAATTTTAAGGTTCTATCTATCATAGTTTTGGCTGTACGTTATGCATCTGTCAATCAGTCCGGATTTCTATAATATACCGGGTGTTCGGAAAGTCTGGACAAGGTTTAATATTACGTATATAAGGAAATTTTAAAGGTAGATGTGATTGAGGAACCTAATCTATGTAAGAATAATATTTTATTAAGATTTTCGCCATCTTGGATTCGCTATTTTGAACGCAACTTTGTTTTTTTTAAAAGGGTAAATGGTCATAAGATACATCATTTCGATGTAGATTTTCAAGAGAAAACCATTGGTGAAATTTGCACATCCGTATCTTTAACCGATTAAAAATGGCGACCAAAAAACAATGAAATCGCGTTTTCCGATTTTGCCCCATTTTGCTGTACTATTATTTTTTAAATATTTAATATTATTCTTTTTTTATTTAGAATTAAATAAGCTTTTAAACGATATGTCACTCCACGATATTTGGTTGATAAACTCGAAATCCATTTTGAGAAAATCAAAATGGCGGTAACTCAAAAATTTTAAAATACTCCCAAATATCGTGGTTGCTATTGTAATGAATGTAAATGTATTGCCAAGCTTTTTTTCCGAACAGCTGATTTATCAGAATTTTTACGCTTTAAAAATTAAATAAATATTCGCAAAAATCCTTTCTTAGTGTGCATCTATGACCACATAAGAATATACCTTTACATTTTCGTATTTGTATCTTAAGTAGTTTTTGCTCCAAGTTGATTCTATGTCAATCAGTGAGGACAAAGCCCCTTTATATTATACTAGGGTAAACCCCTGCGTGCTCCGCACGCCAACCCCAACCCCATTGAAACCTTCTAAACCCATAATCATGTTATGTTTTCTTAATAAACTGTGGGATTAATATAACCCCAAAGCTAAGATGGTAAATAATGTTAAATGTTCAAATCAAATTATTTCGTATATTTTATAAAAGCATCAGTTATAATAAAGGTTAAAAGAACCAGAAAGTCTCAGGTCTACACTTTAATAAAAACCTAACCTAATAGTTAGAAATACAAATAATTGCTTCAAATTTTGAAATCAGCTGTTAATGGAAATTTAGAGCAAACAGCTGTTTTATCTGTTATTTTATTCAATTTGTTGCTATGGTATGAATGTAAATACATGTGTCGGTTCATCAGTCTAGGCCTAACCTAAGATTTTTCCGACTAAATTTACAATTATTGAAATAAAAAACGTTTTTATCAAAATGAATTACAGCCTATGTTGCTCAGGGATAGCGTAGTTTTTTATTAGTAAAACTATTTTTCAATCGGTTCAGTAGTTCTAGAGATTACCCACTACATACAAACAAACAAACAAAATTTACCTCTTTACAATATTTTAGTAGATTGTTTCGATACACCGAACCCGCTCCATACGTTCAGTAACACCCTGTACACGGTAAACTCCCCGACCCGCCACACCCTTCGATCAAACATTTCGCATAAGGTCGTCCATTTGCAAACAATGGATGTTTTCAAAACGACGGACGTTTTTCCCTCGAGTTTATGCGAGAGACAGACAAAAGAGCCATTCATAACGCCCTAAGGTGACAGCTAGCGGGGTAAAAGTAGCACGGCGTGATTTAACGCCTTCTGCGGGAAATGAAGTAGACATGATGTACGGACCGCTTACAGGTGCTGCTACAGTGTTTAGCGGTGAAATATGAAAGCTATAAAAATAAAACAGATGCACATTAAAGCGCGCTGTGTAGAGGCGAGTTTAGGCTGGTTTAAACGTAAAGTACTAGATTGAATACGTTTCGCAGTAAGATTAAAACGATTAATGTAGGAAAGCCGATATTTGGGAATATTAATTATTTGAAGTTAGGGCAAAAGAAATTGTTTTGACAAACTCAAAGCTTGCATTGCAGTACATTAAACGCGAGAGGAGAAGCGGCGAGATATGCAATACTGTAGCAAGTAACTAAAGTGTTGTTTTGTTGTCAGTTTTGCTTAAGGTAAGCCATAGCCGTGTGGATAGCGTGGCATCTTCATGATCAGAAGATACCGGGTTCGAATCTCGGTTAAATCAACTTCTGACTTAAGGGTCGGCTCTAGCTGTCGGCCATGTTGGCTGACACTCCATAACACCAATGTTAAATTAAAATCCAAATTTTTCCTTTATTTTTGATCGGAAAATTATAAAAGATGTGCCATTTTAAAGCTATGGTCAATATGCATGCAAATGGCTTTTTAAAAACTAAGAAAAATATTTTGTTTAATATTTATTAACGATTTAAAACATTGATTTTTAATATTTTTTTATGTTGTCACTAATAATTATAGCGAAAAACTACCAAGCCATTCGCCTGAACAATTTCGTCCCCAAGATTTTGGTTTTTTTTTTAAACGCTACTTGAACAATTGCGGGTTTTAAATGGATTTAGGCTGAACAATGTCCGTGTAACCTACCGCCGCTATAGGGTGATTTTAAATATTTTTTACGTTGTAACTATTAATTATAGCGAAAAATTACCAAGCCATTCGGATGAAGAATTTTGTCCCTAAGAGTTTGGTATTTTTTTTTAAAAAACGCTATTTGAATAATTGCGGGTTTTAAATGGATTTAGGATGAGCAATGACCACGTAATCTACTGCCGCTATAGGGAGTCGCAGGTTGCTTTCTGCTTTACTAGAGCCGACCTTAAGCCCTTTTGCCCTAACTTCAAAGAATTAAATTAATGAAAAAAATAGACCAGGATGTTTAGATTATACAAGTGCTCACAAGCGATAGTGCAGTCACGGACGATAATTAATTAGCAACGGTCAGCCTTCTCAGGCTAGTGTTTTTCAACATTGTAAATATTCCACTAACAGTCCAGTATCTGACGGTTTTCCGATCAGAATTTTTTCGGAAAAGACCGACTGACGTGAAATTTGAACAGTAATTAGAGAATAGCTCCGGGATAAAAGTGACCTAGTGCCGATTCGGGCTTTTACCCTGGGGGTGGATGTCACCGATTCTCGAGGGTGGACATTATTATATTAGAAATAAGAGGAATTGATAGAGGAATGAATTGCAAACAAATTTGTCCTACAAAGTTATTTCGATAAGTCGATACGTTTTTAGTTATTCGTCATTGAATATGTTTATTTTGTATACACAATCATGTTTTTTTCAAAAATAAATCGGAAACCATACGTTTCAAATAAATTGTATTAAACAAAAATTAAGTTTATAAAAAAATAAGATTGTTTTTTTTCTGTTCGACTTCTTGTCCGTCGAAAACTGAAGTCGAAAAATTTAACCTACATAAATGGATATAAATAACTTTTCTAAGTTTTTGAAAAGACCTTTCAAAATGAGCATTCAAAAAAGTTTCTAGCATAAAACTAAGGGGGTTATGATTAAAGTTAAAATGGGTTGCTCGCTTTTTTGGAGGAAAAGTCGGCAATGAGACCAACGGCTTTACTACAAGAATTCAAATTGATCGTAATCCATGTAGAATTTACTTTTTGTAAGTACTAATAATATGTTTCAGAAATTTGACCGGTTTAGATTGTCTGGATTTAAAAGAAAAATTCATTCAGATAAAAAAAAAACCTTAAATAAATTTCTAAGTAAATCGTAAACTAAAGAAAAATACGTAAACAATTACAGAGTACAAAGTCTAGGTTTTTTTACTGAAAATTACTGCTTCCCGAGCCTTTTAAATTCAAACATAACTAAAACGAAAGGTTTAAGGAAGTTGAACTTTGCAACTTCCGTAGCCCTTGAAATTCCCTGCGAAATGGGTTTCGGAGCGATTATATAAATTCAGGGTGTCTAGTGACATGGCCTTTTGAAATTCCCTGACATTTCCCTGTCTAAATTACTTTTTCCCTGACCAATATTAGACAAAGCACAAACAAAACCATGCTAAATTTATTTTAGTAAATCAATCAAATTATATCATGGTGAGCAAATAAATTTTTAGGGAATTAATTAAATATGTAACTAAACACGGTAGTATTAATACTGTTCAATATTTAATACTAATTATGTTACTGTACCCACCACCAGCAGTTGCAAATTACACATTTATTATGACTATAAATATTAAATTAAACAATGAATTACTCAAATTAATTATATTGTAACAAAAGAAATAACTAATTGGTTTTTGTAATCCAGCTACCGGTACAGATTTGCATTGAATATTTCATTAATTGATACGAAGATACCCAAATTCGAAAACATTTAATAACAAAACTAACATTTTTAGAAACAGCACGTTAGAGAAAGGTTTCAAGGTCTTATCAAGGCAAGTGCATTGGAACAAACTGCCAGAATCACTCCCGTAACTTGCCGATAATTGTTTTTTTACATATCAGAATATGTACGGTAGTTTTCTTATTGATTAATTTAGAAGTTCATCTTACCTTTAATGTTTATTTTCTCAATTAAAAATTGTATTAATCTATGATTTGAAATAGTTATTTTGAACTATTTTCCTTAAAATTTTTATTTTCCCTCACCTTAACCAAAATTCCCTGTCTTTTCCCTGATTTTTCTAGAAAAGTAAAATTACCTGACTTTTAAAGGTTTTCCCTATTTTCCCTGTTGCTAAACACCCTGTCTTAAAAATTAAGGAAGTTATCGTCGAAAAAACAATCGCGTGTTTTTCCGAGAAAATTTCGGAGCATGTAAATTTGGAGCATTGATGAATACCGATGAACACATATGCCGTATTATGAATATGTAATAGTATATATACTACTCGTATACGACACACTTACACAGATGAATGGAATGTTGCATCAAGTAATAAATTATAAAGAGATTTTAATTTAATTTAATAAAATGCACCATTAAATCATTTGAAGCTATTGGAAGTGCATTTTTTATTTTTCATAAGGGATGGTTTTAAGGGGGCGGTGCCCTGTCCACCATATTGAATCTGATTTCCATAAGAGCAATGCTACAGAATAAGTAATTTTTTCCGTTAATTCTTGGAATAAATTTAAAAATTTTGTTTCATTTTGAAGTACTGCCATATGCGGATGTTGATTGCATTATACATTTTCAAAAACCATGTTATTGTTTTCATAAACGTATGATATAAATAGTAAACTTTATTAATTTTTTACTCAGTTGCAAAAAGAGATATTGCAAAAAAACCTTAGCAATCAACACCCACAATCTATTTTACTTTAGGAAAAAATATACAGCTTTCGTTTTTTGACAGAAACAACACAAAAATATGCTTAATAATGAACGTATGTTTTGGTTGTTTAACATTGAAATTGGTAGCCAACTTCGCAGTTTTGAATGTAAGGAGCCGAGCCTTAAGTGTAAAAGGTTATACCACATCACGAACTATGTTATAGAATTTAGACGTAACTAGCTGACCCGTGCGAAGCATTCGCATTCTAACTTACTTAAATCCCACCTAATTAATGTATACACCGTATATTTAGTATCGTATAGTGCGTATACTATACGATACTAAATATACAATTAGTTAAAAATAGCAATTTAGTGGCGTAACGGCAGCTCTCCAGCTGGGTAATGTTATAATCAATGTTGCCAATGCCAGGAAAATATCTCTACAACTTACTTGATCTTCCATCCATCATTGTTACTTTTGGATTATTTCTTTCTTTCTTTTGTATTTTTCGTATAATTGTATTTTGTATATTTTTCCGGTGTGGCGGTTAAGGAAAGCTTTAAAATGATGCATCATTCATGTAATTTGATGATGTATTAAGGAAGTTATGGCGTACCGACAAAAAAATGGCCTTGAGAAATAATATAATATGTGATGTGTATTCTATATATTTAAAAGATATCAAGCTAAAAAAACTCTTAAATCAACGATTTTCACAATTTCTGTCCTAAGGGGTGGTTGTTAGGGGAAAACGTTGCAACACGGATATTATAAACCGTGAAAGGATTTTTCAAGCTGTTGAAAAATAATGTTAAGTAAGACCAATACTACTTTAAGAGGTCTTTTCTGCCACATTAATAAGGTAGAACGAACAACTTATTATTCGGAGAGCGAAAAATTGTTCGCATAAAAAGCATCGGGTTTTCTTTGTCGCGGACTGGAAAGTATAGACGATGTTTTTTATACGGGCAATTTTCCGCCCTGTAAATCATATGTTAGTAAAACAACTGCAGAAATAACAACGCATCAATGAACGTGTCTGTGTATTCTTGGCATAACCTCAATTGTTTTTGTAAATACGAATGTCCATGTTTTTGCCATAATAAAATACAAATTATTCACTAAAACTGTAGTTGGAGGAGAAATGCTGCGTCTTGCGGGAAGGGAATATCTTAATCGCTCTCAAGAAAATTTCCTTTCGGGGCTACAAAGTGTTCCTTTTCCCCTTAAGGCATAAATAATACCTAATTTTCGTCATAAGGGTGGTCTGTAAGGGTGAAACGTTCTAACACACCGCAAATCAGATTCCAGATAATAAAAAAATCTTCGCCACATTTCAATCTATTAAACTATTAAGTTAACAGTTTTCTATTTTGATAAGCCCACATCGGGTTGAGGTCACTTTTGAAGTAGAGGTTAAGACCAGCGTAATTCCAAATTTTAAAGAAACCCTGCCTTTTCCGAAAAAAATGTCTGTTAATACCAAAAAAAGGCTAATATTTTTATTGAATTTAACAGCAAGTGACATCCACAGTGACAGGTTAGCACGTAGTTATGTAAAAACGAAAACCATCAGGCTATGAGGTTTTGCGCAATTTTTATAAACAAAAATAAAAATAATTTAGGGCTTTTTTGGGGTTTTCGATGATATTACAAAAGTTATGAAAGGGTCACGATACTTCCAATGGGAAATTTGTAGAAAATGAAAAACCTACAAAATGTTTTTTTATAGACCCCAATCTGACCATTTTTCACCGAGAAAAGCCGGTAAAACGCTTAAAAATTACAATTTTTCAAAACTTCATATCTTTGTTAATTTACAATAATAAGGGCAGGTGTTTCGGAAAATGATTGTTTATCATGTGTACTTCAAACAGGCGGAAGATGAAATTCGTCGCATTAATAATTTTTGCACAGTGCCGTATAAACATGTCTTGCGTAATGCATCCCGTTAACTTGAGCGACCCGATTTAAATTTACCAAAAGGAATCCGAAAGTAGCCATTAAAACCTACAGTTAGTATACTTTCGATTGTTGAGTAAGGTTGATAAAATAGGATACAAATTCTTCCAAACGTAGTACGAAACGAGTAAATTTGCGACCGACGGCGAGAGGGGAAGTGGTAGTGGGGAAACCAGCAGCGGAGGAGAAGCCCGCGCGCAGCCTGCCGTTCCCTTCTCCTCAGCTCCGAAAGATGTACCCTTAATATTGTAAATTAACAAAGATATGCATTTTTGAAAATTTAAAATGTTTAAGTGTTTTTCAGACTTTTCTTGGTGAAAAATGGTACGATCGGGGTCTATAAAAAAAAAACAATTTGTAGGTTTTTATTTTCTACAAATTTCCCATTGGAAGTATCGTGACCCATTCATAATTTCGATAACAATGAAAACTCCAAAAAAGTCATAATTTATTTTTATTTTTGTTTATAAAAATTGCGCAAAAGCTCCTTGAATGTTAGTTTTTTGTATTTTACATACCTATATAGTATCCTTAAAGTCACTGTGGATGTCGCTTACTGTTAAATTCAATAACAAGAAAAAATCTCTATTGGTTGGGCTATTTAAGCGTCATATACTGGACTATAAAGGGTGTTAGTGTCAAATGACTTCAAGCCTAAGCGCTTCAGACTGCTTTGGACGTTTCTACATTGTTTACATTTTCGATATTAACTAATTATACAGCTAAGTAAGTTTCAATATGGCGCCGATAACACAGCTTTCTTGTACTTCAAGTGTTTGCCTCTACACGCACACAAATAGTAAGTAAGTAAGTAAGTTTTATTCATCGCTTCTTTACAAAATCAACAGTATAAAAAATATATAAACTAAACACACTACATATTCCATCAAACAAAAATAAGTATACATACTTTACTTTTCAAAATATAATAGGTTCTAATTAGTTTCAAATGAGAAGCAATAAATCCCCGAGGTATATAACACCTGTAAGGGGCAACAAAACAACAAAAATATAACACAAAAGAACTAAGAATAAAAAATGAAGAAAAGCAAAAAAATATTTATAATTTAATTACTATTTAAGCGAGAAATCGCAGAGAGAAATGCAGCCGGACCAATCACAATAACAATCACAATTTAGCAGAGTCTAGAATAACTAACTCAAAAATCGGCTTCTACATTTGATTACATTGCATAAGCAATGCAATACATTTTTACAATAAAACTTAACAAAAATACCATTATAAACAAAAACTACATATTAACTTACATTACTAACCTGTCATTCATTCATACACGCTCAATATCACTCATTCATTCCTTTTACACTCTCAATAACCAACATTAAAAAAGAAATCATGTTTTTAACTTCAGTTAAATGATTCCTCAATAATCTTATAAATCTAAATTTATTTCCACATATTTTAATATTTTCCGGTAAATAATTAAAAAACTTTGGTGCTAAATATGTATAGAATTTCA
>JAGFPH010001600.1:117473-131450 GCA_018207615.1 Philaenus spumarius | reverse complement strand
ATCACGCCTCCTCTTTGTACGCAGAGTGATATATTGGGGTTGATTTTGCCCGTACTAGCTAAAGTATAGGGAAAGTGCGGGGGGTGGGGAGAACGAAGAGCGTTTCTAGAATGAATGCTCGACGCATGCGCAAACACGAAACAAATTTGTATAGAATAGTACTAATAGGAATTAGTATGTTAAATTTCATTAGCGTGTTTGTTAAAATATACTCCACACCTGCTCGCTTCGCTCGCCAACAGATTATTGTATACTGCGATATTTTCACGAAGTGACGAATGATTGGAACAGAGGCACTTGGATCGGTTTATGGTACGTTGTAACGGTGACACAGATCCTGACGCATGCGCAGTAGGGCCAGAGATTTTGCGTAAATTACACGATGTTTATACATGGTAAAGAGACAAGTAGTTATGGTTTCTGCTAACTATGGTTTTCATCAGTTTGGCAGGTTCTCTTTATAACATACCTTAAACGCTCTTAGACCAAACGTACCCTTAATACGTCTTAATGCGTCAATGTAGATTTTGTCACAGTTACCGCAGCTTATTTTGTAGCTCCTGTTTGATCTTCCAACGGTCTTGCGTTTTGGGGGTAGAGTAAACTTTAAACAGTTAAAAATGTGTAATAAAGAAAAATGTATGAACGCTTTGGAAGAGTTTGAAATGTATAAGGCATTTAAAGTAGAACACAAAAATAATTCGACCACGCAGCTGAACCGCTGACGTTGAGTCGAGCAAATTTCCAAAATTATGTTTATAGGCTTATGTTTAAGGGTTTCAACCAACAATTTGGGAAATAGGTCTATTCACGGCGGTGCTGAATAGCTGCAAAATGGTTCGCACGCCATTCCGCATATTGAGAGTATCTTCAACACACAATGCATTGCGTGCTTGGCACGCTAACCTCACGGTAGAATCCACCACATGCCTTTCAACCGGGTACTTCTATGATACGTACTTCTACGTACGGGGTATTTTACGTTTTGATCGTTTTTGGGGGAAACCAAGCGAGCTATAAGGTCGCGTAAAAAAACAAAATGTGCAGAATAACATCCTACATTTATATTTGTAGAAAAAACTCAAAAAAAAAATTCATTCTCGTAGGAAAAATCTCAAAAAATAGTTGCTTCCGGTCAAAAAACGTTTTTCCGATTGTTGGATTTTTATTGGCTAACGAACTCGTCCTAGCGACGTAGACAACCAACATGTGTACCGAATTTAAACCAAATCGGACTTAAAATGCGGCCACTAGAGTGCGAACACATATACACACATATATATACAGACTGTCCCAAAAGTCCCGGACCGGTTTAATAACTCCTAAACGAAACTAGCTACAGTAATAATATTTCAGACATGACTCCTGGCTACAAAAAACTATTTTTTGAGTTGTTAGTCACTATAGCCCCTGCCCCCAAAAACCAAATTTGGGGGGGTTGCCCCAAATTTTTAAATGTAAACCCCTATCGAGTGACCGATCATTTTAAAGGTCTCATTGAGTTAAACACAACAGCGCAAATCTGAGGTCGATATATTGCTCCTGTCCAAAATGGCTGACCTTTTAGTGTTTCTTATGGTCATGTAATTTAAAATTGACCCCCATTGGTTGTATTAAACATTTTTATTATTTTAAAACAAAGTAAAAAATAATCATCATCAATATTGTTATTCTTTCTGATTCACTTAGTGACATAATGAATTATACTTAAAAAGTAAATGTTCATACACTGATCAAAGTAAAAAACTATTATTAGTTTGCCTAATTATTAGTAATAAATGTAAAAATTAACGCTGGAAAAATTAGACAACATTATTCTAAGACACAATTTCATAACTGAGCCATAATATCCAATGCTGCAGGTATTGTTTTGTTGATGAGGGGTTTTCCAGCAATGATAAGGATTAAGGCATGTCATAACGAACTTAAAGTAGGAGAGTCCAAAAATGTTATCTGTTTACAATTGTTAAAGGGCCACCGGTGTTTATTACAACTGAAAAAGTAAAATATCTTAAACCTGTAAATGTGTTTACTTTGTATACGATACAAAATGTTCAATTTTAAATTACATGACCATAAGAAACAATAAAAGGTCAGCCATTTTGGACAGGAGTAAGATATCGACCTCAGATTTGCGCTGTTGTGTTTAACTCAATGAGACCTTTAAAATGATGGGTCACTCGATAGGGGTTTACATTTAAAAATTTGGGGCAACTCCCCCAAATTTGGTTTTTGGGGGCAGGGGCAATAGTGACTATCAACTCAAAAAATAGTTTTTTGTAGCCAGAAGTCATGTCTGAAATATTATTACTGTAGCTAGTTTCGTTTAGGAGTTATTAAACCGGTCCGGGACTTTTGGGTCAGTCTGTATATACATTATTTATACACACATATGATTTTTAATGACACCCCAAAACGTGTTCTGGTGACCACGATAGGTGCTCATTTGCTACTCCCGACCTTGGGTCTTACGAACACCGTTATTGCTACACCGGTTATTAAATGATTAATTGAATTTCGACTCGAACACCCTATACGACACAGCCATAAGAATCCAGGAAGCCCGCGGCCAATAATAGTTCCGAGTTTTTAATAACGAAAAACGGACAGACAGTTGACATCCGGTACCCATAAAGGTGTACACCTACTAAATGTGTTTGTGTGTTTTACTTAATGTTTTGACGACCTCCATTCAATGAGAGATTCTGATGATATCAAGAACGCGTCAAATGAATTAACAAAAAAGAGGACACTGACGGAAAATGTAAGGTACTGTATTATTATACAGGGTCTCCCGTAAGTAAAATGTCAAATTTCGAGAAACGCTTCTATGGGTGAAAATATAAAATAATTTTTTTTAAAGCGCTTCGTTTTCCAGATATCCGCCATTTCGTTTTTAAACCAAATAATTCATAGATAGAGAACGGTTTGACAGATTTAGTTCAAACCTGGCACGAAGTTTAACCTAATAATGATATATTTTAAGAAAAATAAAGTATTATATCCATCCAAGCATGCATTTCAAAATGGCGGCTGTTTGAAAAGTTCAAACCTAAATTACCCATAAACCGTAAATTTTAACATAACAAGATACCTTTTTTGTAGCCTTATTGATATTCTTTCGGATGGTGTAAATGTCAAAAGAATCGGAAGGTTAGTACAGGTACAGATAATAACAGTAAATGTACACAAGATACTGGTGTGATTACTGTGTTGTTATAGGATGCCGGGTTGAACAAACCAAATATTACACATGACTTAACTATTATCCTTCATAAATAACTAATGAGTGATAAAATAAAACCTGAACACAAAATCTCGCAATAAATACATTTACTAACCTCAAACGCGTTTCAACGACAACCCTGTAGCCCATACATCACTGAGGATGGCGACATTGTCATTGAAACGCGTTTGAGGTTAGTAAACGTATTTATTGTGAGATTTTGTGTTCAGGTTTTAGTTTATCTGGTTATTATCTTTCACCCGATGTTTCGACAGTTCCGATAGGGAATTAAAAGGGCACAACAAAAAAATGTCTTGATATTTTTTGATAGAATGTACTCATTTTGGATGGTTTAGGTTTGCAATTTTCCAACAGCCTACATTTTGAAACGCATCGTTAGATATATTCGCTTATTTTTCTGAAAATAGATCATTGTTAGGTTAAACTTCGTGCCATGTTAGAACTCAATCGGTCAAACCGTTCTCTAGATATGAATTACTTTGTTTAAAAAAACACAAAAAACAAAATGGCTGATATTTGGAAAACAAAACTTTTTTGGGAACAATTTTACGCTTGATTTTCTCTTTAGTTTGACACATAGAACCATTTCCTGAAGTTTTGACCCTTTACTTTCAAGGCAGCCTGTATTATAAATGACACTTAAAGGTACTACAAACGCTTAGCCTGATAAGAACATACTAACCGAATCCAACATGGTGTCAGCAAAGTGCACTGTGGTCCTGCCTCGCCGTCCGTGCATGACTGTGAACACAGCCTCCCTGTTGTCGTCCACCAGCCTCGCGGACACATGGTAAGTGTCCGGTGAGGTCCTCGTCAGTCGGAACTTGGACCGGGGTCTCAGATCCAACGAAGACTCCGTCTTGGACCGTCGTCTGCCCGCGCACAACGACGCTATCCCGGTGGATTTCTTGGGAGGCGGAGAGTCCGGTGCTATCTGGTATCGGCCGCGGTTGGAAGCGCGCACTAGTTCCAGTTCGCTCCACCGGCGGCGCAGTTTGAAACCGAATCCGTGTTTGGCGGGAACGGGGGTCGTAGCCCAAAAGTGCGACATTTCGATTTCGTACACGTCCATTTAGCCGAATCCTTTGCAGAAGATGTTGAACATTTTAGTCGTTTTGGGATTACACTGATAAGTTTGGGTGGTAGTTTTTGTTATAAATATTCTCTATTCATCCATATGCTGTTATCACATTATAACATCCATAGCTTCACGTATTTCTTTAATAAATACATAAATTATAACGATAAACAAATCTTGTAACAATATTCGTCCATAAACCTGAGACCAATGAGTTTCGCGTGAGATTTCTAAAACATTACTGTAGTTACAGATTTGGACCTATTTTATAAAATTTTTCTGCTCATTTTACATGAAATAAATTCAATTGTACACCTTAATTAACGCCCTACATATTTCAGTTCCTGCGGGGAATCTGAAAAACGGGTGAAATCTGTCGCCAGCTGTTACTCCCTAACGAAGCATTCCCCGACCTATGTTTATATAAACTTTTTTCATTATTTTTGCTAGTGGAATCAGCAACTGCTAGGAACATTGTGCAAATCACAATGTAATAACTGCTATAAAGAGTGGTTCAGGAGGAACGAATAATAACTCAGGAACTGATTATACAGCTAAAAATAAGAAAAACAATGTCATATGAACATAGGTCAGGAAAAGCTTCATTTTCCAGATACCCGTCATTTTTTTACAAAATAATTCATATCTAGAGAAATGTTTGACTTGGCATGACGTTTCACCTGACAATGGTCTACCTCAAGAAAAATAAGCGATTGGATCCAATCATGCGTTTCAAAATGGCGGCTGCGTGAAAGTTTCAAACCAAAATTACTCAAAAACAATACATATTAACAAAAAAATGTCAAGAAACCTTTTTTGTAGCACTTTTGATACCCTATCGGACGGTGTAACTTTCAAAACAATCGAATGAAATGAATGAATGTGTTGGTGTAGGATGCCGGGTTGAACAAACCAATCATTACTTAACTATTATCTTTCATCCTATTGTTTTGACAGTTACACCAGCCGATAGGAAATTAAAAGGGATTCACAAAATGTATCTTGACGCTTTTTGTTAAAATGTACTGTTTCTGAGTAATTTAGATTTGCAAGTTTCAAACAGGCGCCATTTCAAAACGCATGATTGGATATAACCGCTTAATTTTCTTGAGATGGATCATTGTTAGGTTAAACTGCATGCTAAGTTTGCACTCAATAGGTCAAACATTTCTCTAGATATAACTTATTTTGTAAAAATAACAAAACATCCGGAAAAAGAAACTTTTCCGTTCCTATATTACTATGAACAGTTTTTCTTATGTTTAGCTTTACAATCAGTTCCTTAAGTACTATCCGTTCCTCCTGAAACACCTTTTATAACTTAAGAATAATACGTGCCAAGTTTTAGGTATCTAGAACGTTTTCGAAGTCCCTTCCATGGGATAGAACCGTCTGTAACATTTTCCAACATTCCCGAAGATTCCGGAACATTCTGTCTAAAATAATGTAGAATATTCTGGAAGCTTCTAGAACATTCTGGACATTCTGGCCAGCCTCGGACACTTCGGCACTCGATTCCCAGCAGCTTAACCGACTTCCCATGAGAAGTACATTGGTGCGATGCGCTTTTTTGACACCCATAACTCCGAAGCAAACCCCCGCAGTTCCAAACCGAATCCTTATTCATGGATGGGGATGGAGGGTTACCATACAATCCCCAGTGGGGCTATGCGTGTTGGTTCCGGTATACTAGATAAGTTCTAGCAGGACCCATGACCTTGAGATGCGCAGTAGACTCGGAGTTGATTCGAGTGGTGGAGTCTCAGTCTGTTGCCGCGCTCTGATCATAATATTTCGGTCTGGAAGCGAATAAAATATGTCAATACAGTAAATACATTGTCCGTGAGTACTATCCCTTCCCCTCCAGCGGACGGCGTCCCCACTGCCTAAATTCTTCCCTCCATTCCAACGCATCTGAGAGGTCATGCTATATGTGACGAATCATACGAACGGTCAAACCACGCTTACATTTATTATATACAGGGTGTCCAGCTTTGACTGTACGAAACTTTACGGAGTTATTTGTCAGCTAAAATCAAACAAATAATACAATAAAACATGTGTCCTATATCGCTCTGTTTTCTGTTGTCAGTCTGTATGTGAGTTTTAGAAATACCTTAATATCTCAGAAACGGTTTAAGATATAACCATGAAACTGGGTATGAATATTCATCTAAATAGGGTACATTTTACTTTAAAATTTTGTTTCCCTGCAACAATCCGTTTCATAAAATTCCAGCAGTTGAACATTATCAATGTTAAATATCTAAAAAAAAAAACTACAAATGTCACACAAAAATTTAAAGTTCAGACTTTTTGGACTATTATAAGATGAATCCAACGATATATCTCATAGTATTACCTCCTACCCCTCCCCGCCCCAACTAAAGCAATTCAAAAATCAATTTTCACGAATCGGTGATCATTTAGTGTGTTGCCTCAAACTAATAAACACTAATTTAGGCTGTTTCATTGATACACTTTGTTCGATAATGTTGGCGGTTATACCGTCCGATAGGACATCAAACTGTCTACGAAAATATTCTCTTGACAAAAACTTACGGTTTTGAGTTATTCTCATTTAAAAAGTTTTAATGGCCGCCATTTTGAAACGGATTATTGGAAAAAGTTGGTTATTTTTGTCACACCTCAGGTCTTTACATAGATGAATAACACGATAAATTTCAACTCAACCGGTCAATCTATTGTAGAGGTATTATTAGTTTTATGGGATACATCCACGAACAAAGCGTAGGCAATAATTGATTTGCATGACCAATTAAGTTGGACGTTGTTTTACTGTTAACTAAAGTTCGATAGTTTTGACAGTTATAACATTCGATAGAAAATCAAACGTGCTACTAAAGTGCACCGTTGGAGTTAAAAATATTCAAATGGCCGCCATTTAGAAACGGATTATCGGAACACGTTGAAAATTTTTACTAACGTAGGTCTTTACATTAACGAGTAAAGTGAAAAATTTCAACTCGATCGGTTAGTCGTTACAAAGATATAAATTTAGTAAAAAAACAAAATGGCGGATAGTAGGTAAAGAAGCGTTCCGGACGTATTTTTATAGGAATTTTTTGGAACTAAGTTCCTTAACGCGGGTTGCGGTAGGAGTTAACAAATAGAAAATGTAATGCGTAACAAAAAAAGTGTTATTAATTGGTTCCTACGGCAATGACAAATATAAAATACGAGTAACGAAAAAGCGTTATGAAATTGGTTGCCATGGCAATAAATGTAAATACATTCGAGAAACGTGTATTTTGGTTCATGAATTTAAATTAAGAGACGATCAGTTCCGCCTGGCATAGTTCAGATATTAACGTCAAGCGCTGAAATACATTCAATAAACATAAATGTTGGTTCATCAGTCTAGAAAGTAATTTTAAGTCTAGGCCTAACCTAAAATTATTGTATGTATGTCGCCGTTAAGACAGGTAAAATAAATTAAACATAAACAATAATTTTAGGTTAGGCCTAGACTGATGAACCTACATTTTATGTTTATTGGATGTATTTACAATGAATGGACATTTAACTGTGTTTACCATCTTCCCAGCTTTGATGTTATAATTAATTCTGCACCTTTATCATAATAACATTAAACGTATGGAAACAGTAAATATTTGTATAGAAAACAAACTAATAATAAACGGCAATTGAAAGATTAAAATGATGCGTGTATGTTGCCGTTAAGGGTCGGCTCTAGTAAAACAGAAAGCAACCTGCGACTCCAGCGTAGCGGCGGTAGGTTACGCGGACATTGCTCATCCTAAATCCATTTAAAACCCGAAATTGTTCAAATAGCGTTTTCAAAAAAATACCAAACTCTTGGGGACAAAATTCTTCATCCGAATGGCTTGATAATTTTTCGCTATAATTAATAGTTACATCGTAAAAAAATATTTAAAGTCACCCTATAGCGGCGGTAGGTTACACGGACATTGCTCAGCCTAAATCCATTTAAAACCCGCAATTGTTCAAATAGCGTTTTCAAAAAAATACCAAACTCTTGGGGACGAAATTCTTCATGCAAATGGCTTGGTACTTTTTCGCTATAACTAATAGTGACAACATAAAAAATTATTAAAAATTAATTTTTTAAATTGTTAATAAATATTAAACAAAACGTTTTTCTTAATTTTGGAAAAGCCATTTGCATGCGTATTGGCCATAGCTTTAAAATGACATATCGTTCATAATTATCCGATCAAAAATAAAGGAAAAATATGGATTTTAATTTAACATTGGTCTTATGGAGTGTCAACCAACATGGCCGACAGCTAGAGCCGACCCTTAAGGCTGGTAAAAGAATTGAAGAAAAGGCGTGATGAACTTCGTTCTTGACGGAGGTCCCACGACCTCATACATACACTTTTTTCTTTATTTTGACTCATGACTATCCCCTGAATTATTTCCGTGCATGACTGAATCACCCTGACGTTGCAAGTTGAATAGTTACGTTTTCGCTACAGTATAAAAGGAGGTAAAATGAAGCAACATTAATTATCAGGTCAGGAACACACAATATAATGCGAATCTTACACGTTCTAAAAGTTATTAATTAAATAAGACAAAGAAATTGGGCAGAATTGTCTTATTCAATATTTAAAAGTTAATTTTTATTTTCCTGAAAACTATTTTTTCATACAATCTACACTAATCGCCCAATAAACGGCTTCAACCCCACCCCACCCACTTCGCACACAATAAAATTTCTGTATCCAATAAGTACACCACAGATACCCCGGACACTTTCACTAAAACACTTGTTGAACGCACATAACCTCAAACCTGGACTCACTTCACCCGCACCTAACCTAAAACACTCAACAGGTAGAAGCAGACATTCATACGGTACCGATAGTCTAGTTCTACCTTACTGTACGCATCCCAGCACATTGTTAATTGTTGTAATGCTAGATTACCCATACTTCCGTTCTGCGTATACACTGTACGCGGGAAGATGGACGACCAGCTGTGTACAGTGTAATCAGCTGGTAACGATCAGCTGTTTTCTGTATTGTGCTGTAATGCGACGTTATGCAAGTGTTTGTTTGTTTTAACGGTTAGTTGGGTAATATTGTGGGGACCAGATGGACCGTAGGATTTCTATGGATGTGCTGAGTGGGAGGGAGATGTTGTACCGAAAGAAGGGTTTTAAAAGAATTTCGGTAATTCGTTTCCATGATTTTTCTTAACTTCACCGCCCAACTCACGGCATACATTTAAATTTACTGGAACTTTTGCGTTATATTTTGCGTAACATAAATTCTATCGCTAACATTTCTACCTCCTCTGCAGCCGTACTCTTTACATAACCCATCCACGGAAGACAAAGAAGGCATGAGTCCTTCAGTACATACCCCGGTTCAAATAGATTAAATTTGAAACATGTAATTCGATCACGCAGTTGACCCGCTGACGTAAGTTTAGCGAATTTCCAAAATTCAATTTATGTTTTAGGATTTCAATCGACTATTTGGGAAATTGGTCTACTCACGAAGACGCTGAATAGCTGCCTATGTGTACTAAATATATTAGTAGAATTAATTACCTCCGGTTTCGACTTACGCGGTACTTCGTCCCGCTCGTGTTTGCACCTCGACCTTGAGGCCGTTCAATGTGGACTAATTCGCACGAAAGTTTCATCCTAGTACGAAAAATCTAAACAAAATCATTATTTCCGTACAAAAAACATGCTACTGGTTGTCGGATTATTTTGGCTAACGAACTCGTCCGAGCGACGTAGACAGCCAACGTGCCTACCAAATGTGGATAAAATCGGACTTCAAATGTGGCCGTTAGAGTGGCCGTTACACATATATCCTTATATATAATTCTGTAAGCAAAATTTTAGATTCAAAATTGTGGGAATTTGGTAAATCGGAGGATGATGGGAGAGGTGTCAAATTAAAGGTATCGATTCAAGGAACGAGGGAAAAATATAAGTTTTTTCTAAAATTAAAAACTAAGGGGTTTTTGAGATCCCCGAAAAACGAAAAATACCGATAAGAAATACATGAGAATTTAAAAACAAAAAACAGCTGTTCTGCAGTGCGTGTGTGAGAATAAAGGGTCTACTCCGTCAGGTGCCACGGCTGGTGGAATGGAGTATTGTGATACCTCTAAAATGGACATAGTGTTTTTTCATTTTTCCTTAACTTGGTTGCTATGGTAATGACTGTAAATCCATTAAAGAAATGTTGGTTCAGTACAGATCTAACTTAAAACGATGTTGTTAAACTTTTAATACAAATTAGCTGCTTAATTTTAATATTTAACAACATATATTAAAATGATAATAAAGCAAGCCTTTCTCGAACCTGTGTTGGTTCAGTATAGGTCGAACCTAAAATGACTGTAGAAGATCATGTTTATGTTATTTTTTAGATTTAAATTTTAAATGGGACAAGATAAAAATAATGTCAAATTTCAGATTAAACCAATGATTTATATTCATGGCAGTTTTTACTTCTGTCTTTATCTCCAGGTTTTAATGTTGGTAGTACGGAAATTAAAACGGACATTTTCCTCAGAATATAGTGCTAACTAATTGAAAGGAAACAGTACATGTTCACTTTTCAGTGTTTATATTCAACGATACCATTTTACTGAACCACAATAACTCCTATAATCAGCTGCCTCACTCAATCATAAAATCCAAGTTTTAGATTTGAACACAACAAACTGGGCTCGCTTGAACATAAAATAAAAATTATTGGAACGAAGTTCCTTAACGCGGGTTGCGGTAGGAATTGACAAATAGAAAATGTAATGCGTAACGAAAAAAGTGTTATTAATTGGTTAGGTTGCTATGGCAATGACAAATATTAAATACGAGTAACGAAAACGCGTAATCAAATTTGTTGATGTAGCAATGAATATAAATACATTCAGGAAACATGTGTTTAGGTTCATCAATTTAAATTAAGAGACGATCGGTTCCGTTCGGCGTAGTTCAGATATTATCGTCAAGCGCTGAAATGCATTCAATAAACATAAAATGTTGGTGCATCAGTCCAGGCCTAACCTAAAATTAATGTGTGTAAATTTTATTTATTTTACCTGCCTTAACGGCAACATACACACAATCATTTTACGTTATTCCTAGACTGAAGAACCAACATTTTATTGATTTTTGAATGTATTTACAATCAATCAATGGACATTTAATTGTGTTTACCATCTTAGCTTTGATGTTATAATTAATTGTACACCTTTATAGCCCAGTCGGTATAGGTTACAACTACCAGTAATTTGCAATACGGCTGATTATTTTTATAAGTACCTTAAAGTATGTAGATTAACATAAAAAAGTTTACCAGTCTATCGATTTCCCAAAGTCGAAAAAAAATCGATTATCATTTTTTTTTCGATTATCCTTAATATTTCGAGCTGGGATGAAGATAGAGAAAAATAAAAAATACCACCGTATAGGGGAGGTATTTTTCAACAAAAAACGTCATATGTATTTATTTCGTCCGAGCAATGGTTTGTCTGGAAAAAATTCGATAATGCAGGTATGTATTTTGCAGCAGGGGAAATCACTAAAAGGGGACACCTTATTCATATATGAAGCGTTGGCTCATTCTAAATTGGCCGAATTTTAATATATCGAATTGAAACTTGACATAGGAGTTAAAATATATATTTTAAACATTTATGCTGAGTCTCAGCTTGTTATCTTGAAAAAAAAACAATTTCACTCTAGTTTGCAGCTGAGCCGCTAACGCGAGTTGAGCACATATCCAAAATAAGAGTAAAATAAAACCTGAACACAAAATCTCACAATAAATACGTTTACAAAATAGTTTGGTTACTGTAGCCCGTGCATTACTGAGGATGGCGACATTGTCGTTGAAACGCGTTTGAGGTTCTAGTAAACGTGTTTATTGTGAGATTTTGTGTTCAGGTTTTATTTTATCTAGTTACTTTCTCACAAGTCAAGCTCATTAGTTATTTATTATCCAAAATTAAGTTTGTAGGCCTATGTTTTAGGGTTTCAACCAAAAATTTGGGAAATAGGTCTACTCACGAAGGCGCTTAAGTGGTAGAATTTGTCTGCCAATCAGAATCCAGCCCCGGCTCAAGCGTTGGTTCAGTCCGCCAGCATCGGAAAACTTACTTGGCGCTATGCACTTCAACCTTACGGCCTTCGCTTCGCTCGCAGCGCACAATCTCACTTCGCACACCATAAAATCTCCCACTTGGATTTGAACCGGGTTCTTTTATGGTTTAGAACGGTTTTGGGGGATCCAGACGATCTATAAGGTCGTGCAAAAAAACAAAATGTGCACAATAATCTCCTATATTTATTTTTTGTATAAACCCCAAACAAATTTCATTCTAGTAATCTCTACAAAAAAATACTTACTCTCAAAGTGCTTCGGGTTGTTCCATTTTTTTTTTTTTATAAGAAACTCGTCCGAGCGACTTGTAAATCCCAACGTGTGTACCAAATTTGAACCAAAACTGTGCGAACACATATACAGTATATATAACATGTTTAATGACATCCCAAATAAACGGTACCAGGAACTGGCACATACTTCCTCACAAATACATTTAAATTACTAAACAGATTCACTGTGACTTGTAGGGTGGAGTAGGAGAGTTTTTTTTATTAAAGTTGGAGATTAACTAATAAATATTATTATTATTATTATTATCTAGAGAGAAAACTATTCGATCGATTTCGAAAAAATTTGCACCAAACACGTCAATTAGGTCTTTATAGATGCATGTAAAAAGGTTTTGAAATTTTTTTTAAAACAACCCGCTTTATGACCAAAAAACCCTAAAAAATCTGTTATTATTATTATTAGCTAAACGAGAATTTTTAGAAAGATGCGGGTTTTTGTATATGGTAGGGCACATTACAGGCTACAAATAAGCCAAATTTGATCAAAATCGTTAGAGCCGTTTTTTTATAAAAAAATAATAACTGATTTTTGGGGGGTTTTTTGGCCAAAAAGGGGGTTGTTTTTCAAAAAATGTCAAAACCTTTTTTTCGTGCATCTATACAGGCCTACTGGACATGTCTGGTGCAAATTTGGTTGAAATCAATCGAATAGTTTTCTCTCTAGCTTTGTATACTTTTATTAAAGTAGGCGATTAACTAATAAATATTATTATTATTAGCTAGAGAGTAAACTATTCGATCGATTTCGAACAAATTTGCACCAAACACGTCAATTAGGTCTTTATAGATGCACGTAAAAAGGTTTTGAAATTTTTTTAAAAACAACCCCCTTTATGGCCAAAAAACCCCCAAAAATCAGTTATTATTATTATTATTAGCTAAACGAGAATTTTTAGAAAGATGCGGTTTTTTGTATATGGTAGGGCACATTAAAAGCTACAAATAAGCCAAATTTTATCAAAATCGTAAGAGCCATTTTTTTATAAAACAAAAATTACTGATTTTTTGGGGGTTTTTTGGCCAAAAAGGGGGTTGTTTTTCAAAATTGTTCAAAACCATTTTTCGTGCATCTATACAGGCGTACTGGGCATGTCTTGTGCAAATTTGGTTAAAATCGATTGAATAGTTTTCTCTCTAGCTTTGTATACATACAGACATACATACATACATACAGACATACATACAGACATACAGACATTTTGTAAAAACCACTTTTTT
>JAGFPH010001600.1:51812-69230 GCA_018207615.1 Philaenus spumarius | reverse complement strand
TAAATGTTACTAAAAATGCCTATAAGAACGAATTGGAATGAAATTTGGTATGTAGCTTCCTCTAAGGCCGTAGGTGCTCGCAACATTGCCAATTTAATTAAGTGAAAGTCAAACTTATTAAAAACTTTCATGTTAGATAGTAGTTTACAGGAATACAATTTTCAGTGCTTTCCTAAATAGCGCAGTCTTTTTTTTCATGACCACAGTAGGATACGCTCGGGTATTCAAGAAAAACTTAGAAAGAATACAATTACGTGAACAAATTTGAAAATACCAACCACCACGGGTAAAGCGGTACGGGTCAGTTAGTATATTATACAGGGTGGCTGTAAAGTAACTTGCACCCCCCTTTATCTTGGTTATTTGTTAAGATAGCTAAATGCGGTTTGCGGCAATATTCGTTACAGTGAGGGGCTGCTAAAGAAACATAATATTGTTCAATTTTGGTCGAAAGGGGGTTGGTGGGGGAGGGGGTAACTCACAATTTTCAAATGGGACCAATAGTCATGTGATACATCACTGTAAAGGTCCTGTTGAAACAAGAATTTTGATGTAAACAAATATTTTTTAGGACAACCATAACAAAAATGGCGACCATTTTGTTTATAGTCAATGGTGGTTGTTGTGGGCAGAGCAGGCTCAAGGAAAAATCTTCACCCGGGCAAGGATCCTTCGAGTCGCTCCTCTTTCGGGGTCTGAACTAATAATTAATATATATATTTGGGCTTTTGGGTTGATAATTAAATTTTTAATTACCATCGTTGACATATTCTAGCCCCATATGGATCGTACCTCATCTGTTCTAAAGAACATTTAAACACAATTTATTCCAAAGACTAATAAATATTTTCAAGTTTAACTTAGGCCTATATTGTTTTATAATTATTGGAAAAATAAACACATTCTAGCTATAAATTCAAAATTTTAAGGGACTACAATTTAAAACTAAGTAGATAATTCCTTTTTTGTTACATACGCTTATGAATACTATCGTTGCATCTGTTTGGGTGGTCACAGTTAGTCTGGGGACCATGATCAGTGCTCACTTACTACACCCAACAAAATGAATGAGCTCCCGAAGTTTCTGCATATCGTAGTGAATCAAACTGCATATAAAATTTTTAAAGATTGCCGAAAACGTGTTCAGGGGACCATGATCAGTGCTCACTTACTAGACCCAACAAAATTAATATTGCATTGTCATCGGTCCTTGATAAGCGTGCTAAGTTTCAAATCAATCCGACGTTTTAAAGTATAGGAAAGTATACGAATATACGAAGAAAGGTATAAAAAGGCACTTTCCGGATTTTACCCCTAACGCGTGACGCGGTTTCTCAACCGACACCCCACCCCGATTACAATGGGCGCAAAGAACTATAACTTCAAAAATTAACGTTATTTATTTTTACAACAAAGTTGTATATTTTACACTTTTTGGCACATAAAACATAAAAACGGTTTAAACATAATATAATATTTTTCAGTGGACAAATAACATCGAAGATCGGCGGAAGTAAACGAACCCCACTCCCCACTCAGAACAAAGCTTCACAAATGTTTGCGGAAATAAACAAGGCATTGCAACGTTTACTACTTTTTGCATTATTTTTCTGCACATTGCGGTAAATTAAAGGTCTGCTGTAGAGGCGGCCATCTTGGATTTTTATCCCATAAGAGCAATGTTAAATTTCAAACCATTTATTTCGGTTACTCTTTATCATAAAATTGTTTGCAAGGTCTCATTTTAAGCAAAGTCACAATACGCATCCGTCTTGCAATTTACATTTTTTTAAATGCTTTTGATTTGTTATGTAATTGATATTTTGTAAGTACAAAGTTTGAATTTTTTTCCTAACACAATAAAAAATTAATAATGAAAAATAATTTGTAAAGCCGGATCCGAAATTTTATAAAGAATATTCAGGTTTTTTTCAACACTCAATTAATTACAAAAGATAGACTTATAAAATGGTTTGAAATGAGGCAATGTCAAAGCGTTCAGCTGCAAGAAATTGCACTGTTTAGATAGGGATACAGTGAGAAGCGGTTGCGTTTCCGGTTGCTTTCTCGTTTACTAGAGCAGACCCTTAACATCGTTATTCTTACATCTATTCTGACTAACTTCCAATCAAAATTCTTCAGATAAGTAAAAGTGAGATAAGTAAAAAAAAGATAAACCTCAAGTATGTTTAGCGGATCATCTGCGTAGCACTTCTCCACTGCAGAATCCGTTTTGTAAATTTAAATCGGGCCAGTCAGGTTAATAGGGCGCATTATGAAAGATATTGGCCTAAATTATTTACACTGCAATTGTGCAAAAACTAATAACGCGACAAATTTTGATCTTCCTCTTGTTTCAAGTACACATAATAAGCAATAATTTTCCGAAATATCTGCCCTTAAAATTTAAAATTAACAGACATATGAATATTTAAAAAATTGTAATTTTTAAAAATACACTATTTCCGATTTTTGTATGTGAAAAATGGTCCAGTTGGGATCTGTAAATTTTTTTTAATTATTAAGGGGTGGCCGAACATATTTGGACGAGAGCGTGAAAGGTTTGTCGTTTTTAGCGCGCGTTTGATTATTGTTTTCCAATAAACCGGTATTCATTGATTAAGTAGGCTATGGATTGCTCAGAAGCAAATAAAATTAATATAATCCTTTAGAAACGAATCCATTCTTTGGTATCCTCTAAATAATTACCTTTTGATAAAAAATATGAAATTAGATGCTTGGCGAAAAATATCAGCGGAGTTGGATAATTAATTAATTCTTTACAGTCTAGTTAATTATATTTTGTACTTAAGCATTTTGAAATATTTAGTAAAAAGTTTGTATTTTTTTATATAAAAACGTATTTTTTATATGCATTTGTCAGTTAAAAATGGTATCAAAACACAGTTTTCAGGGCCTCAGGGTCCGTCCCTTCCCTTTCCACCCCGGTTCCCCCTCTTCCCCCGGTAAGCCACTTTAGGCCAGACACCTCCCTTTACAAAATCCTGGCTACTTAAGTCACTTGGTCACCTAATGTGGTGAGCAAAACAACTAAAAAAACTCAGTATATTTTAATGCGTTCATTGCCCCAAAAGAAAGTAAATTTATGTTATTAAATTAATTTAGATTAAAAATATTTTTGAAAAGTGTCAATAGCAAACTAAAACTATGGAAATGTGTTTATGAGAATAACTCTTTTTATAGTTGTTACAAAACAACGTGTGCATCATTAATTCCCAACCGTTATGTCCATAGCAAGAAAACCCCCTAATAAACTGTTTTTTTCCTGGAAATTATTATAATAATTAATTATAAAAATAACAGTAATAAATAAATTAATAAGTAATTAATAAATAAACGATGAAATAAAAATGACAATTCTTATTTTGTTGATAATAATTACATTTACTTTAATTTAAAACAAACCGCACGAAAATCGGTTGCATAGATTTCCAGAAATAGGTATCAATAGGGTTTTAATCTAGAACCAAAAAACCTCAAAAAGTGTCCTTATAAGAAGTATTAGGATGAAGTACAAATTATTTTTCATAACTTTTTAATAATAATAACAATAATATTCTCTTTTTATTTCAAATAAACAGAACTAAAATGGGCTTGGTAGATCTTCATAAATATGTAGTATAATGTTTTAATCTAGAACCAAAAAACTTCAAAAAGTAAATTTATAAGAATACCGATGAAATACAAATTACTTTTCATAACATTTTGATAATAAATACAATATTCCCTTTTATTTTGAATAAACACCACTAAAATTGGTCATATAGATATCCAGAAATAAAAAGAGTTTTAACCTAAAACCACCAAAACTCAAAATGTGCCCTTATAAACGCATTGATGAAATAAAAATGGCATTTAATAAAACCACCAAAATTCAAAAGGTGCCCTTATAAATGCACTGATGAAATAAAAATGACATTTTAAAAACAGGCAGTCGTGGGTCTGCCGTCAGAAGTGAAAACATTTTAGGTTCATATAGTTAACTTTATTTTCGAGTTATTAAGAAGTATTTTTTAAATAATGTATAATGTTGTAATGAGATCTTAAATAATTGCGGAGATGCGATGGAGATTTAAATAATTGTGTATAAGCGACGAAGCCTTACATAATTGTGGAGATCCGATGAAGCCTTAAATAATTGCGGGAATGCAACTGTGTCTTAAATAATTGCGGAGATGCGACGGATTATTATAAAATCGGAACGGTAGATCTTCAGAAATAGCTATCAATAGGATTTTAACATAAAAGCCAAAAAGTTCCCTTTTAAATATGCACATGAAATAAAATTGACATTTCATAATTTTTTGATAATAATGACAACATTTTCTGTCATTTAAAACAAACAGCACTAAAATCGGTCCGGTACATCTTCAGAAATAGCTATCAATAGGATTTTAACATAAAACTAAAAAAGTGCCCTTTTAAATATGCCCATGAAATAAAATTGACATTTCATAATTTTTTGATAGTAATGACAACGTTTTCTGTTATTTAAAACAAACAGCACTAAAATCGGCCAGTAGATCTTCAGAAATAGGTATCATCGATAGGGTTACCAAACGTTTAAGGGTGAACGTTTCAGTAGAATTATATTAGTAAAATGAGTGGTAGGCCTAGTAATAAACGCAATAAAGATCAAGGTAAAGGAACGATTTTGAAGTTTTTTAAAACTGATAAGCCAACATCAAGTAGGCAGCTTCAGTGACAACAACAAACTTTAGTTCACTCTAATAATGAAAACAAGTACGTTTTCTGCTATTTTGTGTTGATGTACAAGTTTCTGTCTTTAGCCAAATACCGGTGCTGCTCCTACGACTCCTAGCGAGATGGTCCTGTACTACGTCTACTGATGGTCCTGGACCGCGGTACAGACGGCCCGTTAGCTCGGTTAGTCTAGTACTTATATAGTCAATGGCACGACCATACCACCATTACATTTATTATATACAGGGTGTCTCGCAACCATTCTACCAAACTTCACCATGTTATTCAGCAGGTCAAAATAAGCAAATAATACAATACAACGAGTCCTATTTTGCTTAGTTTAGAAGTTGTACGACTGTTTGTGTGTTTTTGTAAAACATTATCTCTTAAACTGTTTAAACTTATGAAACTCAGGATGAAAGTTCATCACATTGGTTAGGATCACAGGTAATTTTACAGGTACACATACGATAATTATCGTACACGCGGCAACACTGTGGGTCGAGCCTTAGGCCGTGCGGTTACAAAGCTGCATATTCTGATTAAATACTGTATTGTGACGCA
The DNA here is from genome assembly GCA_018207615.1 of Philaenus spumarius. Classification (NCBI taxonomy): domain Eukaryota; kingdom Metazoa; phylum Arthropoda; class Insecta; order Hemiptera; family Aphrophoridae; genus Philaenus; species Philaenus spumarius. The sequence goes on along the minus strand of JAGFPH010001600.1, from coordinate 63,941 downwards.
CTCTGTTAGTCAATATTGCAAGCGGAGAAATAACGTAAAACTATTTTGGTTCCAGTGACGTGACCAATCCGAGGATGCCATTGTGACCTGTACGAGGAACAACATGACGTCACCATCGCCAACATTGGTGCTAAGCGAGATGGAGAAGGTGAGTGTTGCCAACTTTATAAAATAAAATTACTTTTCCTTTTCAGATTGCTGGCGTAGATTTCGCACCCATTCTTTTCCGTGACAATTTTATTCGTCCCTTGCGCCAAGGGTTATGATTATAAAAAATACGTCCGTACAAGAGATTTCGGTGATATTTAGATTTTCAATAATTTTGAAAGGGTTCCATATTGCGTCTATCGAGGGAGTGCAGAAGTCTTTCTTTTTTCGATTACTTCTTGCGATAACGGTTCCACCATACTTTTCCGAGTTGAGAAGAAATATTTGTAACTGATAATTTGTAACGATTACTTGTCCGTTCTAAAAGTAACCGTTATTCTAATGCCGAAATATCGTTTGCAAGTATTAGCTTCAATATTGTAACCGTAAACCCAAGTTAAAACTGATACGTAATACAGGGTGATACAAAAAGAATCCGAGAAACTTTCAAGGACGTGTTCTACAAGGGAAAATAAAGAGAAAAGTTTATATAAAAATAGGTTCGGAAATGCTTCTTTTCCTAGTTATCCACAATTTTTGTTTGTACAAAATACTTAATATCTTTGGAAGTAGGAAATATATTGAACGCAAATTTTGGATACATATTTGGTATATGACATATTTTACCCATGTATAAAAAATCAAAACTTTTTTCATATATTTTCAAAATGGCGGCCGTTTAAAATTTTTAATGTAAAATATCTCGGAAAACTTTAAAAAAAAACATATCCTTTTTTAATGACAAACATAACAGTTTTTTAAAATTACTTCTGTAACTTAAAAGATAACCGAGTTGTTGGCTAAAAACTTAATATTTCGTATCTTCGTAGTTGTCCATAGTATCCAAAATATTACTCCGGACCCAAATTATGAGAAAAATCATGTAAATAATGTCCGTAATAAATTATTGCAAAACTTACATAAAAACCATTTTATTACACCAAGATACACATTTTTCTAGTTTTTTTTAGCGATTTTGTAAAAACCGATTATGACCGACGACAAACGAGTGAATCTTTTGGGATCGGGAATATAAAAAACGCACTGGGTAAGAAAAGTGAAGCTGGCGAGCTTTTATGTCGAGTTTTTTTAACCAGCACGTAAAACAGCAAACTCTGTCTCCAGACACTCTTTCTACGATTTAGTTACACTGAAACCCTAAAAATAAAGCGTTTAACCCTTCCAAGCATTATGACGTACACCGCACGTCATTGTATTTCTATTCTAACTACGATATGACGAGCTCTGTTCGTCCTTTGTGGGTTTTTTTACTTAAATAACGTATTAAAACGTTGAAAATTTTTAAAAAGCCGAAGAGCAGGTAACAAGTATAACAAGATAACTGTTGCTACACTTTCGCCCTCTTATCACAATAGACCAGTTATGACTTGTTTTTTTAAGGAATACGTCCATTGGGGGTGTGTACTTAGTAAAATGTTGTAAAATTATAAAAAGTCGAAGAACAGATAACTAGTCATATTCCGTCCAGATTTAAAGCTAGTTAAATACTGTTTACTACACTTCCGCCTTCTTACCACGAAAGTCCGGTTATGAGTTGTGTTCTTGAAGGAATACGTCCATTCCGGGTTTCACTTCAGTGTCTTGGTAAAACGTTGCAAAATTATAAAAGGTCTAAGAACAGATAACTGTTCATATCCTGTCAGCTTTAAAGCGAGTCAACCACTGTTTGCTACACTTCCGTCCTTTTACTTCGAAAGTCCGGTTATGAGTTGTGTTTTTTAAGGAAAACATCCATTGGGGGTTTTTTACTTAAATATCTCAGTAAAATGTTGCAAAATTATAAAAAGTGGAACAGTTAACTGAGTCGTATCATGTCAGCTTTAAAGCGAGTCAATCACTGTTTGCTACACTTCCGCCATCTTACCACAAAATTCCTATTACGAGTTGTTTAAGGAATACGTTCGAAGGTTAACCTAAGTAAGTACAGCGCCGTGTTTACTCTATAAAATAGAACAAATCACATGTATTGTCAATTAATTTCCCGCGGGAACAAAAATAACGGAAAATTGGCAATGTTCCAATATTGCTGGCCTTTCTTTTGCGAATGAAGGATATCAATGCAATTGGAAATAACACACTAAGTTTGGCGGCACTGTATTGTTATTGTATTTTCCTGTGACATTGCAATTTCCCACGACAGTACCGTCTTGAATAAAAATTGAGAAATACAAATTTACAATCTGGATTTATAGTGCAAATATATATATATATGCACCAAGCCCTGTAGGTACTCGCATAGGATAATTTACCATTACGTAAATTTATTTTTGCATGTATAGTCTGAATCTGCATAGCCCGCTACAAAAATAAATAAAAAAATGATTATTTTAGGCTAATTTTGGTTGTTGTAGACAATTACCAAGAACTTGTTTTTAGTTTTTTGGCGATAACTCGGTTATCCTTTGACCTACTGAAACTACAAAAAAAGCATTGTGTCTGTCGTTAAAAAATAAAAATATTTTGTCTCTTGTAAATTTTTTGTAAAGTTAACGGTTTTCAAGATATTCCACGTTAAAAATGTGTAACGGCCGCCATTTTGAAAATTATATAAATAAATTCTTTGTGTTTGGTATACTTGTTAATCGTAACATATAAAATGATTATTCCAAATTTGAACTTTATATCTTATCTATTTCCAGAGTTACAGTGAGATTTTGTAAAAAACAAAATGGCGGATTACGGCTAAACTAAGACAAAATCGAAAAAATGTTATACTACATTTTCGACTTATTTTTGCATGTAGAATCTGAATAATCTGCATAGCCCGCTACGCTTTACTGAATCACCCTGTATAGTAGGCCTAATAGTAGGATTTGTTTGCATCCTAGGCTCAAGCTACTACTCTCTTTGCGAGGTTACACCTTGACCATGCGGTTCGGGTTATGGACGGCTTCGTTCCGCTCGCAGCGTACAAACTCGGACGTGGCCTCGAATCAGTAGATGCCCCAAGTGGATTTGAGCCGGGTACTTTTATGAAATTTTACGTTTGAATCGATTTTGGGGGAACCAAGCGAGCTATAAGGTCGTGTAAAAAACAAAATGTGCAGAATAATATCCTCCTTTTATTTTGTTAGATAAAAACCTTAAAAAAAGTTCATTCTAGTATGAAAAATCTCAAAAAAATGTTACTTCCGGAAAAAAAATGCTTCCTGTTGTTGGATTTTTTTGGGTAACGAAGTTGTCCGAGCTACGTAGACAACCAACTTGTTTACCAAATTTTGACCAAATCGGACTTAAAATGCGGCCGTTAGAGTGCGAACACATATACATACAATTGGTAATGACACACCAAAACGTGTTCTGGGGACTATGATCAGTGCTCATTTACTACTCCCGACCTTAGGTATCACCATAAATAGCTCATCTTTCCTATGGAAATTCGCTATTAACTATAAGGCTCCGCCCGCTGCTCGCTTTGATCACCAACCCCCGCGGCAAAGCAAATGCAACTCACGGCAAAGCAAATGCACATAGATTATTGTATACTCTGATATTTTCAGGACAGAAGTATTCATTAAGACAGAGGTGGATTTTTTATCAACCTGTATATATATATATATATATATATAGTACCTGCTGAACTTGCTTATAAGTTTTTGTAGTTGAGAACTTATTATACTTTTACTATTATAAATTGCGTGTTACTATATTTTATTAGATATAAATGAACTGGAAATACTTTTACATTTTATTAAGTAGAATTAATTTACATTTTATTTTACCTACCAAATAAAACACATACATGAAAATTGTAAATACAGTACAGTAAATTTCTAACTGTGTGTCTTAAGTTTCCACGAGGTTATAATATAGAATGTTTGTACAAAAACCTTGTCGCCGCGCGGCCGCTCTCCCTGTCACAAGAGAGGGGATAGGCCCAGGGCTCTATAACAAGGGCTATACCATTTTGATCATTTACCGTGACCCAGTATCGATCGCCTATGACGTCACCATGCTGATACACGCTAGCTGGTAATATTTCAGTAATGTGTGCACAGTCGTTAACTCGCTGTTGTAACTCGATGGAAAGGCTTCAGTAAAATAAAATTTAGATATTCTTAATCTACATAAAGTACGGATTCTAACAGTATAAAGAACTTTTATTTTAACAGGTATTTCGAATTTTAATAATTGAAAATATTTTAGAATTATCACAGACTGACATGAAAAAATTACTAAGCGAGGAAATTTTTTATTTTTGGGTTATAAACAAACTTCCAGCGGGAAAGTTGTAGCCAATGAATTGATCTAAACTATCCAATTCACCGATTTGTGATAAAATGATTACATCATTATGAAATCGTTTTTTAAATGAGCGTGAGGAGGTGCCGCGCCGCGACTCCTGAAGTACAGTTGTTTGATACGGGAACAACGTTTATGTACATATTGTTATTTTAAGGTAATATAGTAAATCACTTGTCCCCAGGTAATTATGCCAGCTAGAAAAAAAGTAACCATTTTATTTTAACATAAACTAATTATAATTTATAATTAATATTTGATATTATTGAAGAAACATTTAAGTACTCCGCAAATTAGACAACAATGAGCAAATTATTTAAAAGACAGCATATTTCTTTGTTATAAATCAATTCTTTTAATCTATCTATATAAAAGCGAAATTGCACTGATTCATTCATCAGCAGAACTAAAAATCTACTGAACCAAATGAGTTCAAATTTGGCATGCATGTTCAGTTGGACGTTTAGACGCGCACTAAGAACGGATTTTGAAAACATCCCAAAGATACGCCCAATATTCGCGTTTTTTCTAGCGATTTTTTGCGTTTTCTCAGCTTTTTCGAGAACTAATTGGCAGAAAATGTTGAAATTTGTTACTTAGGTTCGTTTAAGGCCTAAAAGTAGTCTGTTAAAAAATGTTTGAGATTCTCCCAAAATTACGCCAGAAATAGGCGTTTTTGCATTTTCCCTTGCGTTTTCAATGCGTTTTTGATCATCCTCAAATTACGCCAGAACGGATTGGAATGAAATTTGGTATGTAGCTTCCTCTAGGGCCTTAGGCGCTCTCTAAGAAAGGGTATGAAAAATTTCGAAATTTTAGGAGAGGTTTGGGGGGATCAAAGTTACTAAAATAATAATTTCAGATCTTTTATTATTATGACAATAGTGCTTTTATTATTTAAGATCTATATATATATAAAAGCCAAATACCACTCACTAACTGAACACTTCAAAAGATTACAATTACGTTAAAAAGACTGAAAATACTAACCAACACGGGCAACGCCGTACGTGTCAGCTAGTTAAATATGAAGCTAATTTTTTTACGTAATTACGATTTTCTTTTTCCATCATTGATCTCTAATTTCATTTCTTTGAATGTACGTAATAATGATATTATTTTTTAAATGTTAACCTCCAACTTAACTTTTTGTGTCCACTTCAATAATATCAAATAAAAGTTTTTTATACTGTTAGAATCCGTACTTTATGTAGATTAAGAATATCTAAATTTTATTTTACTGATGCCTTTCCATCGTTACAACAGCGAGTTAACGACTGCGCACACATTACTGAAATGTTACCAGCCAGCGTGTATCAGCATGGTGACGTCAGAGTGAAACTGGCGGCACAGTGCCGAGATCAAAGAAACGGTTTAGCCCTTGTTATAGAGCCCTGGGATAGACCGGGAAGCCCGACTTCTCCTAACACAGTTTCACCTGCACGAGGTTCTTTTCCAAGTGGTAGGCCCTGTAGATACCATTTCTATGTATAGGCCCTGTTCTTTTCTATTTATAGTACCCTGTAGATAGCCATTTGTAGTACCTACTACAACTATTTGTAGTAACAGTCGAAATAATTTTCTCACAGCGTGTATTCAGTTTACCGGTTTAGACGTTTTGAAACACACTATACACGTATAATTAGTTATTTATCGGCAACCGACATTCAAAATTCATCACCGAACAAATCCAATTTATCCTTCAATTTACATTTACGTAGCAAAATTATTAATTCATAAGCCTCTAATTAATTGATGTAATAATTTATTAACAAACGTGTCAACGTAATAATTAATTATTAAATTCAGAGCGATAGCTTGTTCACATATTGTTATACAATTAATCCCAATCGTGGTTATAATCTGAAATCACGAAGTTTGTGGGAATTTTTATAGAGAGAACTTTCCCTCTTCGCGTCACACCTGTAAACCGTCATAGGAAAACAAAGTTACAGGCTTACAAAAGTAACATAATATTGCACCAGGTGTCACGTGTATTAGAAAGAGCAGTTTAAGGCTCGGGAGACCCAGCCACCTTCTTGAATTTCAACTCCCGCGAGAGCAATGTTAATAAGATTACTGGAGTAACAATTTACGGAAAATTATTCAGAGTGTGTCATTTTAAAGGTTATGACAGTTTGAATGTGGATATATTTGAGTTGTTAGCTAAATTTGTTCTTTGCCTTGACTCAAAATCAAAGTTTGCGATTTTTTTCTAATTCAAATGCAAATATCAACCGTGTAAAAAGCTCACCACATTAGAAGTTCAATTACCTTCCAAATAAAAGTAATTTCAAAAAATTTGCATAAATTATGACGAAAAATCTGCTTTATTGTGGAAGCATGTACGCGCAGAATTTGTGCTCCTACTCGAGCGTTTAGCCTGCACTCTGGTGATTTTCACATAAATTTGTTGCTCGCGGAGAAATACCAGAAAAATTATATATACGTTAATTTTGAATGTGTGAAAGGAAGCTGTATTTAATACACCACATACTCGCACACATTGTCACGCATGCACATTTCAGTACGTTTACAGTCGGGGTTACATTTGTAACCCTCTATTTTCCGCCTTCATGAAATTGCCCTATATTTGCTAGCGGAAGAATGAAAAGCTAGTAAACTCAATGCTAAAAGTGTACAGCTGTGCCACTTGGACAGCCGCGGTCGGCTCAGAAGTTCACTCCTACGAGCCTTAAGTGTTTCATAGTTGGGGGATTTGATTTTGAAAATAATCCATCACGCGGCTGAACCTCTGACGTGAGTTGAGCGAAATTCCAAAAGTAAGTTTATATGTTTTAGGTTTCCAACCGACTATTTGGGAAATAAGTCTACTCACGTTTACGAAATAATTAGGGGATTAGTAGAGTTTGTTCGCACTTCAACCTCCAGCCCCGGCTAACTAGTTGCGTCGTTCCAAATCGAATCGTGCCATTCAAAATGGGGGCTGTTTGAAAATTTCAAACCAATATTACTAAAAAAACCGTACATTTTAACAAAAAATGTCAAGATACCTGTTTTGTACCCCTTTTGTAGAATTATGTAGAATTAACGTTTTATAAAGTGAACGGTGGTCGAGAAAGCAACAGCTTTATAAAAGTTCGCTATTCTGATTCCTTATATATATATTTTCCGCAGACTAAACTGTTCTACCTCCATATAAACAAACATTGCCCAGTTAAATAATTCCTAGTGGAACATTGGAAACCGTTTTGATTCCTTTATTGGCGAATTTCCATAGTAAAGGTATGGTGAGACCTAAGGTCGAGATTAGTTAATGAGCACAGATCATGGTGACCAGGATCAAGGTGCCATTAAAGGTTATATATACAGGGTGTATCAGGAAGAAACGGAAAGAATTGCAGGACGTGTTCTACTGGTGAAAATAATGAAAAAAGTTCCTATAAACATAGGTCCGAAAACGCTTCGTTTCCAGATATCCGCCATTTTGCTTTTTGTACAAAATAATTCATATCTAGAGAACGGTTTTACTGATTGAGTTCAAACTTGGCATGAAGTTTAAGCTGTCAATGATATATCTAAAAAAAAATAAACGATTAAATCCAATCATGCGTTTCAAAATGGCGGCTGTTTGAAAATTACAAACCTAAATTATTCCAAAACCGTACATTTTAACGAAAAATGTCAAGACACCTTTTTTGTAGCCCTTTTGATTCCCTATCGGATGGTGTAACTGTCAAAACAATCGGATGAAGGATAATAGCTAAGTTAAAAGGTATGACAACAAATGTCCATACAATATTGTAGTATTTACTGTGTTTGTATAGGATGCCGGGTTGAACAAACCAATTATTACACATAACTTAACTATTATCCTTCGCCCGATTGTTTTGACAGTTACACTATTCGATAGAGAATCAAAAGGGCTACAAAAAAGATGTCTTGAAATTTTTTGTTAAAATGTTCGGTGTTTGAGTAATTTAGGTTTGAAACTTTCAAACAGCCGCCATTTCGAAACGCATGTTTGGATAGTATCGATTATTTTTCTTGAGGTAGATCATTGTTAGGTTCAACTGCATGCCAAATTTGAACTGAATCAGTCAAACCGTTCTCTAGTTATGATTTATTTCGTAAACAAAACAAAATGGCGGATATCTGGAAAACGAAGCATTGTCGGGCCTATGTTTATATAAACTTTTTTTTCTTATTTTTAGCTATATAATGAGCTACCGAGACATTGCAGCGTAGTTCTGAATCACCCTGTATATAATTACACAATACAGTTAGGTTTAATATAAAAACCTTAGTTCAGTTATTAATGTACAAATGTATTTACCGTAGCGAAGCACCAGTAGACTACACAGCTAACTTTGTATTATTTATCGTACTAGTAAACCCCGGGAAAAATCACAGACTATTTAGATAAACATCCGAAATACATTATTTAAAGAAATACTATTTAAAAACAACAGACTTCGTCTAGGCTTACCTAACTATGCAGACGGGGATTTTTAACTCGGTAAATGTGTACAATTAAAAATATTATAAAACTGAAGGCATATTTGTTAAAATTTTGTATTTATATACATTATTATATATATAAAGAAAGATAAAAATATTATCTTTTAATTGCCTTTTATTTCATATTGATAGATCAAATGATCTAGAAGTTATTAATATTATAGGAAATTAATAATATATGTTCTACGAAGATGTACGAATGTTTCCGGAGTTAAACGAATATGTTGATGATAAAAGTTTGTATTTATATACAGTTTATAACCTCAAATCAAATCTTGATATCGTATTGTAGCATACATTAGTTCTATAACTCATATTAAAAAAAATCAACTTCACAAGAAATTATAATGAAATTATAAGAAGAAATTATAATTATTAAGCATTTATGTAGCCTATGTACGTATGTATGTACGTGCGGACGTACACTCGCTTTTATTGGAGTTGATTAGTTTTTGAGGTTAAACTAACCTTTCAAATTTATTAATATACGATTATAAAATAGGTGTACAGATGTATAAATGGGGGTTGTCGTGCGAAGCGCGCATAGGTACTTAGTCAAGTTCTTTAAAAATAACTCCTAATTGACCATTCTGGGATAAAAATCACCTTGTCCAAGCGTTTTCAAAAATCTGTTCCCAAAATGAACCCCGTGTACTAAACGTCCGAACGCTATCGCTCGTAGGTGTTATCAATTCTTTTTACAAGCAACTTTTTCAATCAATGATCAACGACCTGTTGTGAACAGGTGTCAGAGGGGGAGAAGGCGAAGATCAGATGTTTACGCCGTTACCATGGCAACGGCGACCACGCCCTTGGTTACCCTAACATAGACAGTTTCTGGTGACGTCATCTAATTAAACCTAATTTCGGGGAAATGTTTTTTTCTTTAATTCGTTTAGGTTTTTATCAGTGTTGCCATCCGTCTGAATTCGAATTATCGTATATTAGGTCATATTATCGTAGCCTACAAGATACAAATTGAAATTTTAATTTTAGCGTTAATACAAAACGCCGTCGTCTAGGCTAATTTTTTAAATTTAAAGTGTTTATTAAAACGTATTTCGGTATAAAAATCGATATATTTTGTTTAGGTTAGATTAAGTAAAGCAAGCACAAACTAAAATCAACGAACAACTCTTACTGTATTGATTCAATTCAAACATCTGTTGTTACATATCTAATCTAAACATATTATTAAAGTTGAAGTGTCTCTGTGTGAATTCGAAATAAATACGTTTCTAACCTCAAATGGTCATCTACATTTTACCAAAACCTAAACATGCATTTTTACTTTCTCCACCCTATACGTAGTATATGGAGAAAGTAATGTTTTCGTAAAAATGTTCGAATTTGAATTTTCAGTTGAATTATCTGTTTTGGTGCTCCCAGAACCCCAAAAAAATTTTTAGTGCAATTATCTGTGTTGGTGCTCCCTGAACCCAAAAATATTTTTAGTGGAATTTTATGTTTTGGTGCTCCCTGAACCCAAAAAAGTGTTTTTAGAGTGGTGTCTGTCTGTCAGTCTGTCTGTATGTATACACGACCAGAGAGGACACTATATTGGTCCGATTTTCATGAAATTTGGTATATAGGTACTATACCCTAATATCTCCAGGCGTTTTTTAATTTTTTTTGAATTTTTAATTTTTAAGCGTAATTTACCTCTAAAAACCCATAAAAAACGACAAAAATGCAAATTTCTCAAAAACGGCTATAACGATTTTGATCAAATTTTCAGTATTTATAGTGCTTAAGATGCCAAACAGAATGACACCACCCGCTTTTATGAAAACTTCGGCGTTTTATAATTATGGGGAAATGTTTAAAAATAAACAAGTTTGTGTTGTCAATCTAGCATCACGGCAGCAGCCGCACGGGGTAGCACCACGGTAGCGAGCACGGCCAGTAATTCAAAGGTCGCGCGATCGAATCCCGCCTGGGACAACAATTTTTTTATACGATTGACGTAGGTAGAATATTATTTTTTTGTTTTGTTCTAAAAAGTAGTAAATAAAATGATTAAAAACAATATTATTTTGACTACAGTAAGTTGGGAGAAAGTTTGTGTCAGTTAACTGATACCGTTTATTTTGTTGTCCGTTTGTCCGGGCTAATGTCCGGAATTTCTGAACCAGTTTTGACGAAAGTTTCATTTGCATGTAGAGGATTTTTCAGAGATCCTTTTTGTCCCGGAAATATTAAGGGTTCGTCTTTAAAAATTGAAAAAATATAAACATTACGGGCACAATTACTGGTTGTGCGAACGGACGTGGCACACGATAATTGTAAATAAAATTACTGATTTGGATCAAAAGCTGAACATTTTGACAAGATCGTCTGTGTTTGAATTTACTGTATACGCAGGTTTAACCAGGTTTGGGAGCCACAGACGGATACACAGTCACAAACATACGTTATTCCTTATAATACCCTTATGTTTACGTCGGGAGTTAAAAAGCAAACCAGAAGGCTTACCGTGTTATAATTCAAACATCTGGTGTTACAAATTATATTGTTTCCTTTAGTTTATAATAGGCTATCAAAATTTGTTGTTAAATACCAATAGTGAAATTTCAAAGCATGCCGCAATCCGACTTATTGGGGAATGTCGTGTCTATTTCGACCTCTGTCTTACATTAGCTGTGTGTGGGTCACCGGTCATTGTCAATTCCGTGAAAATATCAGAGTGTACAATAATCTGTTTGCATTTGCTTCGCCATGAATCGCCGTTGGGGTTGGTGAGCGAAGCGAGCAGGTGCGGAGTCCCAAGTATATATTATAATACGTAGAAATGAGGTTTTTTGTTAATCCAATAGGAAAAGCTACTACCATTGGTATTCTATTTCAGTTGGGTTGAAGAAAGTAATTCGATCAAAACGAGCGTTCTTTGAGCTATGCACGCTGTATTGCAGCCGCTAACGTCTTGTGTTTTTAAATATAGAAAGGCGAAGAAGTTTGCTGCTGATGCGATAGAGCGGTTCTTTTATTCTCTAAAATATTAAACAAAGAATCTACTGCGATCCTGGAGTAGTCCTTAAGGAAAGAGAATCTTTGCAGAGGCGTCTCTGCCAGGATGCGCTAAATTACATAACGCTTTGGGGGGGGGGGGGGGGGGGGGGGGCGGGGTAGGATTGTTTTGACACCAGCGTCGGCTAATCAATACGCGAAAACATGTTTTAGTTTGGCTGAAGCTAATTTGGGTTGTTTTTGTGTTGGTCGTTTTGTTGTATTAATTAG